>BRDA01011889.1:56473-83867 GCA_036984385.1 Crenuchus spilurus
ACATACATACATACATACATACATACATATACATACATACATACATACATACATACATACATACATACATACATATACATACATACATACATACATACATATACATACATACATACATACATATATATACATACATACATACATACATACATATACATACATACATACATACATACATACATATACATACATATACATACATACATACATACATACACATACATACATACATACATACATACATACATACATACATACATACATACATATACATACATACATACATACATATACATACATACATACATACATACATACATACATACATATACATACATACATACATACACACATACATACATATAAATATACATTAGTGCTGCGAATCTTTGGGAATCGAACAAATTAATCCAGAATAAATTCTTGGGGTCACAAATAATTTTTTTTCCGATTCTTTCAAATCCAAACAAAATACTTTACTGTTGCAATCTCTGCAAATCGCATGAGTCACGTCACGCCCTTTCTTACCCGGGCCGGATTGACGGTAAAATCCAAAGTGTTTCCAAATGGTTGCTTTCAAAGACCTCGGCTTGGCTTGCATGCCTGTACATAGCCCACGCTGCTTCCTTGTTTTGCCTAGCACTACGGTGGCTGAGAAGGCACGTCCGCACCCGCAAAAAAATAGATTTTTTGAAAACGAGAATCGATTCTGAATCTTTCAATGTGAGAAACGCGATTCGAGCTCAAAGCGATTTTTTCCTGCACCCCTAATATACATACATACATACATACATACATATATAAATATATAAATATATACGTACACACAGTGTCATATCAGAATATTATGAGCAGTAACCATGTGTCTGATTCACAGGCCCAAATCTGACAGTGTTTTCAAGGGTCTCTGACACTTCCTCATTACTTCTGTGTGTCATTATAGAGGTTAACTTGTCTACCATAGTGCATTGAATGCTCTGTACCACTCACAGCTAGACTGTTGCCATCTAGCACCAATGGCTTGTGGGGCGCCAGTGTTATGTTGTTGGGAGGCACTCAATATAAGTTCATTCTTGGTACAACTTCACTACGACAGCTCTAGAGCATCACACAATGTTAGAGGTTTCTGAGACGCTACCACCCTTCGCCCTTTAACCTATTATCATGCCCTTTTGGACATCAGTCAAATTACATCCTTTGTCTATGATCGTTTTGCACTCTGCTACAACTGACTGGTGTGCTCACTTATGTATACATGCAGCAAACACTGCCACATAGCATCTGTGACACTACAGCTGAGTTCATTCACTGTATTCTGATATGAAAATGTGTATATGCACTGACTAGATTCTGTCCCATGTAATTAGAGATTATATGAAACATGCTTTGCGTCATATGGTATCATTACAACTGACCACCATCACAAGACTCTAAAAGTGCACCAACTGCCATGCTGTTATGAAGTAAATATAATTTTCACGTCTCACCTGGACCACCTATGAAGAACTGTTCTATTAATTTAGATTTATTTGAAATGTTTCTGTATTATTAAAACAGAAACTTCAATTAAGCACAATTAACATATCTTGTATTGCTGAAACTAAAAATCAGTGTTGTTGTCGGACACCATACTGGTATAAATGACATATCTAACAGCAAAAGGTCATCATATATCATGATGTCCTAATGAGAGATGAGGAAATGATGCTTTGGATATGGAAACGCTCACATCATTAAGAGTTAATTAGCTTAAACATCCTAAATCTATTTGCTATTCTTGTAGAGGACACACTCTTATCTTGGAATGAAATCAAATTCGATTTATGCTGGATTCAGACTGAAATGATGTCCTCATACAATCTACCCATAATGCAGTTTTAATGCAGTGATTTCTGTAATCATGTTCAGAAACATCAGTAAGGCAAAAACCTTATCAGAACCTTGCTAGCCAGTCGGCCACCGGAGCTTTAATTAAAATGAAAGTACTTTTGCAAGACATAGACAGGCGCCACAGTCAGTATTAGCCACTTTGGGGGGAGATTAGGAGTCTCCAGACCGTCAAACACAGTTTGTGCCAAGCAGGCATCGTGAGGGCAAAAAGAGACGGAGGACCTTGCATCTCGGCATGGTGCATACCTTTCCCGCTTTGAAGCGCACTTAGCAAGGTCAGCTTTGCACGGGGCCGGCGAGGCAAACCCGCGCCGGGCCTTTTCTGGGTTTTTAATTATCTTAACTGAGAGAGAACTGGCTTTTCTCTCCCCCCGCAGGCTTACAGGGACTCGCCAGGCTAAGACGCTTTTACTAAGAGTGCCTTTTTAAAATGGGTCCCCTTTACTGGAATCAATGGGACGACTGAACCGCTATTTTCAAACACTAGAGGATTTTTTTCCTGTTCTTTCTTTTTCTGCAGGCACTGCCTAAGCATATCACAAAAGCATGGAGGAGGTTAAGCTGTTCTTTAATGAGGAATGTTTGGGCTTAAGGAACTTATAGTGGAACATTTTCTGAAAGTCCCTCTAGCCAGACGATGCCACTGGATTGAGACAGCTTATGTTGGCTGGAGTAAGAATGAAGCATGTGTGTGTGAAACGTGTGTGTTTTGTGTACAGGCAGGAGCCTGAGAGAGGAATGAGCATCTCTATGGGTGTGTGTGTGTGTACAGTGTGTGTGGGTGTGTGTGTGTGTTGGTTAGCTGACACACTGCATCAGTGTGTTGAATGTGTGCTTTGTATGTGTGTGGCACTGATGAGACAGAGGGACAATTCTGAATCACTGAGCCTTGGACAGACAGACAGACAGAGAATGAAGGAGTGTGAGTGTGCTTAGGGGCAGGCAGGGTGCCAGACACCCTAATGAACAGGATCTGTGTGCATTATCTGCGGATGAGGCCAACCTGGAGCCTGATCCCTCATGTATCCCATCCATTCTTGTTCACACACTCCCCCACGTTCTCATTCCTCTCCACACACACACACCTCTGTTTGCTCTCTCTGCATCTTCTGCCATCCAAAAAGCTAATCTAATCCAGCAAAATCTGCCTTTGCCCACACAGTCTGGGTGCACAGTCAGTGGGCAGCTGGAACACATGAGAAAACATGGTGGCTGACGAATGAGTCAACGGATCACTTTCACACTTCAATCGAGCTCCATGTTCCCTTCATTAAAATATTGGCGCCGTCCTACCCAGTGTCCGCTGGACCAATCTGAGCCTGACCACCATGCCAGCCAAAAGGTGGACTTTTTTCTTTCTCGGGCCAGCAAGTGACCAAAATAACATGTCCTCCACATGCAATAAAGAATGCATGGACGTCATTAGTCAACCAATAGTCAAGGTGACCTGGATGATTTTTATTTGCCATTTTTTTAAAGGTAGCACAGATGACACTTTGTTCTTTACTTGAAGCTGACACTAATGTGAAATGCCTACGCTGATGGTAATAGTAGAACACTATATATAATACATTGCTTTATGTTGCAAAAAAAATGTCTAAAAGAAGATTTCATAAGAAAAAATGAAACTTTGCCATATGCCATGTTTCAAAAAATTCCACAACACTTACTGTGATTTTATTCTAGAAACAAAACAAAACACACCCCAGAAATCTTAAAGGGTCTAATATTCAAATATATAAAGCTTGAATCGAAATATATTTATATTTAAATAGCTTAAATAAGCAGAGACATGTTTGTGAGTTTGTTTCCAAGTCAGACAGCTGCGCATATTTTCCCGCCAAAAGACACGACCTGTCATTGATATGATAATGACATGGTAATTCCAGACATTCCATTGGTATGTTCCAGCAATGCACACATCTAATCTATAAATAAAAATGAATAACCAAATAAAACACATCAAATGTATCATCTTCCAAAGTTTTTAAAAAAATAACCACTTGACCAGTTCACAATCACTGTTGCTTTTGATTTATGAAACTTAGCTGTGGTTTGCCAAAGAAGAGTCGCGTTCTGCAGTCATCTGATTGTTCACATGGTCCTGTAAACAACATACTTTGATTACTTAGATCACGGTAAGGTCTAGAAATCTGATTTAAAATCTGATAGAGCTGGATTTGAGCTCAGGAGTCTGATTTCTGAGTGCATGTGACCTCTTACTCAGATCTTTTTCAGATTTCTCAGTCTGCACATACATGAAAATATACAAGTAGTGTTTAGCACCTGTGAGATGGCAACACAATACTTTTGTAGCGACGCTGATGATGCATGTTAATATTTTTAGGTAAAGTGGTTCAGTGTTTAAAAAAATTACTTATTTTGTGAGTTTATTGACTTTTTGTAGCAAAATTCTGATTACTGTCTGACTCATGTTGACACTCATGGGGAATTTCCCCATCATCTGACTCAAGTGCACGCAAACGCACTGATCAGATTACTGGCAAAATCAGATTTTCTGTAGTTCCTGCATGTAAACGCCCTCACTGTTAAGCAGAAATATTAGAGTATAAAATTAAAATACAAAAAAAAAAAAACACTGGCCAGTTTTATCAGTTATATGATGTTTTACTGATTTTAATTGGTTTTGGCTACAAAAGGTTCATACTGGTTGCTGACTATGCAAAAAAAAATCTGTGATTAACAATCACATATTAGGAGTGACTATAGTCAGATTGAGGATGTGCAGAATCTTTTGCACAGACAAAGACGATGCTGCCTCTCTTCCTGAAGCACCTATGGGTGATGTTCCTACTGCTGAAGTTTAATCGCTTTGCTCGTCTCTCGGCTCGGCAATGTCACACTCAGATAACATTCATCCCTCATGGGGGCAGGCAAGGAATGATCTCTCTCTGTCACTCATCATTCCAGACAAGAACAACAATGCAAACGTGGTTGCGATAGCCGAATCAGCTTATCTGCTGGAGTGATGAATGGAGTTTGATGTTAAACATGGACGAGTGCTTTTGTCTGTTAAAGCTGGGCCCAGTCAGGTGGTCGCCCTGCTAGGAGTAATTGGCAAGCAGAGAGAGCCATAAGACTAACAGCATGGTGCCCTTAGCTAACAGTCTGCCAATCAAATCTAATTGACAGGCAGCATGACAGTCGTACTATAGAGGAGTGGGACAAAGGATTGTGGTCTGCATCCCATTTCTTTCTTGGTTTCTTTGTTGGGTTACTTTTTCCCAGTAAAAATGGGCTAACATCATGGGTTAGGGTCGACGCTGGCTGCCAGATTCACAACAAACAGAGACCATTTACTGTTACAGAACACACACATACACAGCCCTTATCATGGGAGAAAGCTTTTAGTCCCCCTCTCTCACAGGCCGTATGATCAAAGCTGAGCGCATCCAACAGACACAATAGGGAAACTGCGCTGTCATCAACAGCTAATGCAGAGGAACAGCTACAGAGGCAATTATGAGTGAAGAAAACACAGACTGGGTACTCATTAGCTTTACTTAAACACACACACACACACACACACACACACAAACTCCTGCTGGTACCCTTTCATGACTGCCAAAGAATGCCGACTGCAGAACTGACTCTGGGGCGCAGTGAGTTGCTGTACTTTAGATGGTTTGGGCTCACTGAGACAGAGCACTAAAGATTAATATAGCAGCCTGGTAGGTTCCATGTAAAGCAGGTAACTGGGTGTGTTTGGGTATATGTTACAGATGACAGTAACTGAACGAGTGATCAGGCTCTACAGGGCCCACTGCTGGCTCACAATTACAACCTCCTGCTGATCTACAACACTAGATATCAGCATCCCAAAACAATGCTTCACGCCACACAGCACATTTTCTCACCAGGCAATTGGCTGCCTGAAAACTAAATAAAAACAATGGCTGGGAAAGAAAAAAAAGGTCTAAAGTCTGATGCATAAAAGTTTAAGGAATAATAAAAGGCACATTCTTGAGGACACCAATGACAATCCAGTCTTGTTTATTTGCTTCGTAATGCCATAGCTTCACTAAAGCCTCAAATCCTTCTTTGCACTTTATTCCTCAAGTCAACTGGAAATGTACAAGTTGTACTAGTTCTAGAAGATGTGAAAATACAGTAAATATAGTGATGCACTGAATACTCTGCAACCAAAATTTTTCGTCTGAAAATGACAAAAGCATTCTTTCAGTGTTTGGCCATATAAGTGAAAAGATCAAATAATTTATACCAAACAAAAGTTTTTAATGACACTGTTACCTTTATGGACATTCACTTTTACTCACCAGTTAACAAAACAGATTCACCAGCAGTTTCATAATGAAATTGAAGAAAACAACAAACTATAACCACAACCAACACTTGTTATGATGAAGCCAGAATACAGCCGCTTAGCTTTGTGTTTGCTCCGGAGGCTGCAGTGATAGGGACCGTATCTCAATCACCAGAAGAAATGTCCGTAGCCAGAGACACTCACCGTGTGCCTTACATCATTCATTTTAGCCATTTTCATGATTTTGTTTTTTTGTTTTTTTAAATAAAATATTAGTAATAATGTAACATACATGCATCTTCATGTATGATTTGTGTAATTTTTCTAACATTTAGACACAAATATATAAAATAATCAATTAAATTCATGTTATTAAACTTAATGATGTCAAACCAACTTATTAAAATACAGAAATTAATTCCTGACTAACTACAAGGCTTATTGTGTGAAATAGTTTAGTTACTAATTGTAATAATTTCATCATCAGAAATCACAAACCGTGTTCTGCCTTCAGCCAAATATTGTTTGGTTTCGGCCAAAAACGTTCATTTCGGTGCATCCCTAAAATTTTTAATATCCTGGTGCTGCGGGTCCAGCATCTATTCCTTACATTAAGAGAATTATTACCGTCTTATTTTCTAACTTGCCTACAAAAGGAAGGTGTCACATGAAAGCTGATCTGCTCTTGTTGTCAATTTCTGCAGATTACATTCAAGATTTTGCTTCAAATATACCATGTGCAGCATCTTTTTGGACTCAGCATTAAACTGACCACTCAGTTTCCGTCCTGCTGAAGAGCGACCTGTTGTGACACAAATCTGAGGTGCAAGATAAACCTAAATAAAGACCCTTCAGTGCTGTGCAGCTTGAAAAAAAAACATCTCAGACAAAAAGCACTTACATATTTTTATGTTGAAAAGCAAATTGTGAGCTTGTGTTGTATTACAAATCCTAAAACACACTTCGGCTCATCTGAAAAGTTTACAATTCCAGTAGTTACTGTATAAAAATTCAGAATGACTTGGGAATACAGAATCTGATGGATAAGAATCCAGTGGGTTCTTAAGAGGTTAAATTTGATCCTTTTGTCTGTAGAGATCAGAAACAAAGAGCACAGCTATGCTCAGGTACACACTTCATCAAACTTACAATGAATCAGAAGTAAACATCAAGCATAATAAGAGAATGTTTGGTAGATGTTTTATTAAATCTTCTAAAAATGTGTTAATATAGCCAGGCGTCATGCAGAGCTTACAGGATGAGCCTGTTATTCTATTTCTCATGCATACACACAAACCTCCCCTTGACATAGTACAGCATCACTGCTAAGCCCAAGTTCACAGATAGATTGAGTCATCATACACCTTCATCACTCACATGACCACAACACGTCAACAGCAAACAAAAGACAACAAATTACATCACAAACTACAGCCAGAGCAAGTAAAATGGACAGTTACCTGACATACTTCATACAGGAGTTTGTACTGCTCTGCTGGCTTCTGTAAAGTACAGAGGCTGCATCCCATGTTGGAGAGATCAGACCATCCAGCCTTCCTTCTGGAAGAGAGCAAAAACTCTGTATGCTCTCTCCCTTTCTTTTCCTTCTGACTTCCTCTCTCGCTCGCTCCCTCACTCTTTCAGAAACAAATTTAGCTGAGATGGCTTAAACACACTCCAGAATGCTGCACTCTCTCTTTCTCTCTGTGTGTGTGTGAACACATTCAAGCATGCAAGTGTGGTCCTCCCTCCCTCTGTCTCTCTCTGTCTGCCTCTTCTTTCTCTTTTGCCGTTCCCCTGCCTCTCTCTCTCCCCCTGTCACTCTCTCTGCTTCTCTCTTTATGAACTCCCTGACTGAACAACCTACTCATACCGGCAAACACTTCTTATGAACACCCACTACTTAATATTAAGTACCGCCTTATTGAATATGCATAAGGAGGCTGGCCCACAGTACCAGAGTGAGTAAATGGGGGACCCTAAGTGCTATTGAGCTGACCAAAATCTTCAACCACGCATCCAGAACATGCTGCCATTGTCTAGCTAGCAAACAAATCTGTTTTAGGTCAATACTGAGAGCAATTAGAAAATTATTAATAGTTAAGGACAATTAATTCACAATATTGTAACCACGTACAATAGACAAACATGAATTTCAATTATATGAATCAATCAAACTCGAACAAAGCAGGTGGTAAATTGGCTTTTAAGTCAAACAAATGAGGCAGAACCAGGTTTATGTGGGAAGTTCAAGTTGCTCCTTATTTCTGTGACCTCTGATATATTCTCACACAAAAGAGGAACAGGACAATTCCTCTCCAGCCACTTACTCCCGCTAATGGCTTGGCTTGTAGCCAAACAAACAAACTGACTGAGCAAACTTCTCTTTCTGAGTCGTACCCAAGGCATGTAGTGTCCTGTCAAACGGGCCAGCTAATGTAAAACGACGTGGCACTCTTGGCTGCCCCCAATCTTTTGGCGTTCACCCTTCATGACACCACACTCAACAAAGAGCAGTGTAGACCAGGCATCCCTCTGGCTCTGCACCGTGGTGCCAGTCAGCCAACCACACGTAAACTCCAATTAGTGAGCCATGGAACCCAGCCTGACATCTTTATTTATCCCGTGTGGGATATAACCTCAACACACACACACACACACACACACACACACACACACACACACACACACACACACACACACACACAGAGGAATAGTTTAATGGTTCCTTATCATGTTACTTGATTACTCATGTCCTGTATATTTTGGTGTTTCTCTGTACACATCTGATCAAACTAATCAGCTAATAAATAAAGTCAATGAAGTTAATCTTGGGAGTAATCTGATTGGCTCCGCGGACTAAGGCCCTGGCACTATGATCAGAAGGTCGTGATGATGCTCTTTGCCATTGGCAGTCGGGGCCTCAGAGAGCAAAATTGGCCGTGCTCTCTTTAGGCAGGTAGATGGCACTCTCTCCCCATCGCAATCAAGTTGAAGACAACATGGAAATAGCTGAAAATTACAAGGAGAGATCTAAAAAATTTGCTTCAGAATTAACTATGGAGCCAGAGTCCATATTTTGCACCGGTATGAGATTTTCACGGTATGATAACCCTCTCAGAACATATTGCTGTATCATTGTTATCACGGTATTTCAAAAAAAATTATGTTACACTGACTCTTAAAGAAATAACAAAGATAACAAACTTTCTTAAAAAATGTACATCTACTGCTGCTTAACATAGTATTAAGATGCTAGACGTGATACTTGTACTGTTTACGTAGATACAAATGACTTCAAGCATCATTTGTTTATGTAAAGAAAATAGGTGCACTGTCACTTTAAGAGCTAAGCAGCTCCAGTGCAAGCCTGGACCGGTTCACAGTGAATGGCAGTAAGATTCTGGTAGTAAAAAACTACAGACTTCCCAAGACTACAAACCACTGACCAAGAACAATGCAACGGGATTGCTTTGCCCAATACAAGCCCAATGCAACATAATAGTCACTAAATTATGTCAAATGTCAAAGTAACAAATAAAGAGAATGAGTTAAAAAATGAGCTAAAGGGTCAGTGTCGTGTTGTGACAGCGAAATATCATCGCAAAGGCCATCAAAATTTGACATTCCACACACACCGTTTCATATTAGCAAATGGCACGAAGAGTGCCAAATATATCAGTGGTGTGTGAATTCTTTCCTCTGCTGGATATGCAAGGTTATCACTTGAGGAAATATTATTTCAGAGGGGAGTTTATATGGTCTCCACCCTGGATGACCTGACATCTCATCTACTGAAAAAGCTTGGCTGGAGAGCTCACAGGAAGCTGGCTAGCGGGTGTGCAGTTCTCATGACTGTCTCTGTTACACAGTCTAGGATGGGGTCCAGAGTGCACATGTTTTGGTGTCAGAGGTGGGATTTCCTCCAGCCAGATGTTTCCAGGTGATCCATATCAGCTCCAGGTTCACCAGCCTCTGCTGTTTCCCATGCGTTGTGTAGACGGAGCTCCAAAAGGCCAATGTGCTCTAACGTTATCCCTTAGATCCTGCTACTCTGAGACGCTTCCCTTTATCGTCTATCTGTCACCACTTTTCCCGCAGCTGCTTTTTTCAGCGTGCTTGGCAATCCTTCACCACAGAGATCAAATGATGTTATCACAGCTTGGTGAGACCTATGAAAGGAACTGCCACTGCTAGTACACAGAGGAAGATGGCAGATTTGAAAGTCAATGTCCTAGTTGGAATTCATATTTCTCTTTATATTTGGTCCCATGGGCAATTGTTTGGCCTTGGTGAATGTTGTGTGTGTGTGTGTACATATGCGTGTATGAGGATTAGCCTATGGCCTGCCCGAGGCTATGATGATCAGAGAGATTTAGAGACTTTCAGCTCATCTCACCTCCAGCAAGAAGATTACAGGATGAGCATGGCTGACACAGTCTCATCCATTTAGACCTGTTACATACACACAGAGATCTTCACTTACTGCAAGCTTTATAGACACGCTAACACCACAGCAAACCTCTTTTAATCAGCAATATTTATACATGTATATAACAATATACTGTGGCATTAGGGTCTGACAATATATCATTTCCACAATGAATTACTTCACCATATATCTTACTGGCTGTACTGTGGCTATTGTCAGTATTTAAACAATGCTGACCAACTGCTTCTTTCATTAAAAGGAGATTTAAGCAGGGCTCCCAAGAGGCGTGACTTTCTAAGCCATTTTTTAAACATTGAAGTATTGCGTTTTTGGTGCTGTCAATCCAGAACAATCAAACCAGAAAATGAACAATGTGTATCATGAATGTTCTTGCACACATATTTTAGTTTATCAGGCTGTGTCTGCTTTTTATATTTTACAGGTCTTGCCAGAGTTGAAACTCCTGCATCCAGACATTAAAAACATTAAAATTGCTACAGGATGTGTGAGTTTCTGAGGAGTTTATTAGAGAAGCTCTATATTAAGGAGAACAGACATTTCTGTGCTGCTGAAGTCCAGAATGAATGAGCTCCTATGGAGGTTTAGTGCAAAAGTGTCATTTCTATACCGTTAATGTTTTTCACGAAACAGCAACACTTTCATGTTTTTACACATCTTTAAACACCAGTTTACGACTTTAAAATGGCAGCTTGGCTCAGCCAATGAGCGAAGCCACTCGCTAACCAATCAGAACTCAGTAACTGAAATGCTAGTGTTTTACTGCACAAAACCGGGCTGGAATAGAAAACATAGATTTTTCTAACATAGATCTTTCTAAAACATAGATCTTTCTAAAATTAATGAAATGGTGTTCAAAAAAATAAATAAAAAGTAGGAAAAATGTAAACAATGTTTTTTGGAATTTTAGGTCTATTCACTCGAATTCAAAGAGCACTAACTGGTGCGCGCCCTTTAGTGGACCGTATCAAACATTTACATTTTTTAGTTTATTTTTCGTCCACAAAATGCTCTCTCAGGTAGCGTATGGAGTGGAAAACCTTTTTTATTTAATGGTTCTTCTAAAGCATTCACATGATTGGTCTGTGATTTGTCAAGGTTTTTGGTTTTGTATGTTAAAAGACTAAATAAGGTTTGTAACAGCAGAAAAAAATCTGCGTAAGACAGCATCTGCCTGGAAAAACAGATTTCTTGATGAATGGGACTAAAATGATCAGGCAACCTAAGAGTTTGCTAAAAACAGTAATTCCACCTGTAATTTTTTGCATCCGGACGTAAATCACAGACGACCCAATGCAAAAGACTAAATTACCTCAGGACGCCATGTGATTTTAATCCAATTCGAATAGCGATTAAGTCTTACTACATAATATCAATGTTTTCTTGGCACAAAATCATCACCACTGCTGGAAGATCTCCTAACTGATAACTTTAAAGTATAAGAAAAACAATCTCAACTTAAATGTATGTTCAAAAGATTACACTGAGATCATATTGTATATATCTGTCCACAATACAAAAAGACTCTTGCATTGCAGTTGAAGGTTTGATCTGACAATGATGAAATATGACCACCTGCCTTTAGGGAACACACCAAGATATCTTATTCTGGGATAAGCAGCTATCAAACAGCACAGTGATCTTTGCACACTGGAATCTCAACCAATAGCAATGGTAGAAATGGTTCATTAACTGAGGAACATCTCCCAACAGACCAAATAACAGATCAAGCCCCTGTCAAAGGTAAGGATGGGATGGCATCCCTAGCGGGGGGTGGTAGAAGGGTTGGTTTAGGGAACTCGAAAGGGGAGATGGGATGACAGTGGCTGCTTTATCCCTCCTTTAATTAAGTCTGCACCAGCAGTGTCCCCTCTGCTCTGAACACTTGCTCTGATACACCATTCATATTCATGGCCTGGTCCTACTTAAGCCGCAATGCTGCCCCAGTGGGCCTGCCTTAACAGTTGGCTCTGCTGTTATTTTAACCACCACTACAGAGGGATCAGCAGGACCCAGCCAGACTCTCGCTCTCTAACACACAGACACACACATGCATTATGTGTAGTATTACTGTCTGCATCCGACTCTAAGGTGCCATAAGATTCTGCGATTCAACAAAGATATTGAACTCTTTCAGTGACAAATGACTAGCATCCGTCAGGCCTATCATTACTACTTAATCCAGGACACTTATCAATAAAATAGTCCTTATATCTCTGTAGAAGTTGTTAACCTTTATCTCTGTGGCCTTTGCTGACACTATAAGCTCTAAGGGCGTGTGGGCAAAAAGTGCTCCATAACCTGGCTCAAGCTGCGCTGACGAATTGATCTTTCTCCCCTTAACACTCTCTGTGGAGAAGATCAGAGTTGAGCTTACAGTTAATAGAGCCATGACCTCAACATTTTCAGTCATACGCTTGAGGAAATGCCAAGCTATCTGTCTCAGTATCGAACAGACAGAGTAAGAGTAAGAGGGAGAGAGAGTGGGAGAGACAGAGTACAAAGACCAGATCATTAACCTGGAGCCTGGACAACAACATGTTCCTAGTGAAAAGGAAGCAGACCAGCAGAGCAGGTTAAGAGCGTGTGAGAGTGAGATGTGCTTGTGGAATAATGCATTGCCTGTATTTGATACGAAGGCCTAAATGTTATTGCATTGATACTAATGTGGATTTTAACCTCTTACATAGCCTGAACCCACCAATGGGACCGGCATCTTTTCCTAATCCATTCAGATAGTTATTACTTTCTTATTTTCTAAGATCCACACTAAAATAAGCAAAGCTCTGTCATAGAAAATCTGCCTGTTTTCAGCTGCTGATTCAAAAATGTGTGTAAAAATAAGCCTTAAAACAACAAAAACTAATTTCTGAGTGCCATACAAATAGAACTTAGCACACATTTTCTGCCCTGCTGAAGGATGCCATCTTTTTACACACTTACATGATGTCCCTTCAGTGCTGTGCAGGCTAAAATAAACTGAAACTGAAAATCTAAAAGCTCCTACATTTTTACATTCATTAGTAAATTGTCAGCATCAATTTATTTCATGTATTTCATGAAGCTGCTGTATAAAAACCCTATGAATCTGAACATGCAGGATCAGATGGAAAATAAAAAATACACGTTTAAGAGATTAAGAAGAAAACCAATGCAGTGATATAATTTAACATTAAATACACATTTAACTATGTTTCATTTAAAATGCTTTAATTTTGCTAATCAAACACAAATAAAAAGCACATACAGTCTCATACACATACTGTTTTACGTACTTTTAGCTGGTATTGTTCCTCTTTTCAACAGTCATCTTTGAATAATGTGTTTTTGTGTATTATAACATTTGTGTTACTTTTTGCTGTTTTATATACTACTATAACTGTCTGTGGTTGACCTACAGATATTCAAATTGTTTTATGCTCAGTCAACCTAAAAAAAATAGGTTTAGGGCTATGTTTAAGCCTATGTTTAGTATTGGATTGACAATCTGGGTCAGAGGGTTGTGGGTTGTGACAATTAAGTTGAATCTCAGATCTAGTTTTTGAATATAAGTGAAATGAAATGTAAGTATATATAAAACCTCTACAATTAGTGCTGCTATCATTTTTATGATGTGTTCTGTGTTCAAATATACCAGCTCGGCCTTAGTTCTGTAATGGAAGTAAGCAGTGCCAGCATAGCAGTCTCTTTATAGTACAGTATGATTTATTAATATGAGACTGCTAAAGTCCTCAGAAGTCCTCACATTACAGGTTAAGCTCAATGTAATATCAAGTCACTTATATTCTTGTGCTTACTCATTTTCCCTGCTTCCAGCAAACGTTCAAGGAATTGTTGCAGTCTAACAAGATGTTATTTACCTACCAGTGGTTTTAATGTTGTGCAAGCATGCACACACACACACACACACACACACACACACACACACACACACACACAGAAGTTGCTGGTGAAATGGAGGCCTGGTGATAATCCTGGCCTCCTCCAGTGTGACCCCAGCTAGAGGGGAAGGATTAAGAACGTCTCCCCACACCAGGCCGTGTCTGCTGGGTTCAGTGTGTGATTTTATCCCCTCTAATCTAGTCAGGATATGACAGCATCAACAACAGACTGAAGAATAGATTCAGGAATGAGTTCAGCATTTGAGGGAGAGAGAGAGAGAGAGAGAGAGAGAGAGAGAGACACTCTAATCACAGTCAGTGCTTGTTTGTCTCTACACATGGACAAACATATATATATATATGAAAGTGGCACATGGATATGAATGTGTTTTCTAATGAACATGACATACATACATTAAAAACGTTATGCTCTATTACCTAGAGAATGGAAGGCATAGTACTTTGCGATGATCCAAAGGTAAGTTTCTAGACAGACAAACAAATACATACCAGGCACTGTTTTGGGATCTGGACTTCCCAGTTCAATGATGTGTTTTTCAGAAATATCCCACAGTGACCGAGAATGAACATCATTACCTGAACCATCATTAAGAACGTCAACCAACATCTGAGCTTCGTTCAAACACAAAAACATTGTTATTTTCCAACCTATCCACTGCTAATCCCTGACAACACCAGGTACGCCGACACAGTCAATGTTTTGGGTCTTTCATTCTGACAAACCCAAAAAAAGCCCCATGAAAAGGTTTGAAATCTCACAGAAAATGAAAAGCTGCTAATGAAAAGCTGTCAGGAGGGCGAGGGTTCCCAGTGGAAAGGATAAGAATGGATTTAAACATAAATAAATTGGCTGAGGTGATGAGAGAGATGGGGTTTGTCCTGAGGTAGATGTATTTCTCAGACTCTGATTGGCATTCGTAATATGTCTTCAGCCTTGGCTAGTTTCCAGCCAACACTCAACTGCCCTCATCGGTCAAACCATCACGAACATCTATAATAACGGCATTAAAATAGGACCCTAACCTTTGCCACAATAAACCCCTCCATTCCCTCGCTGTGGACGGCGACACTGAAGCCTAATAAAATACTATTTACAGTTCATTATCCAAATGCCATGATGGTCCTCTAGCCAACTAACTCATGCAGCTTGTCAACACAGCTATTAGGATGGATATTAAACATGTTCATATTTCATCTGTTGGCCTTCAGAGGATGGAAATGAGATCTGTTATGCTACAGAGATGAGAAAAGTACAATACAGTACTTCTATTTTGTAAAGTTACACATCGGCCTGGGATTAAACTAGAAAGTGCAACAGAATGACTAAGCACACAAAGCATTATGTGAAAGTATTTTATATCACACCACATACTTTATGATGCCACAGTGGTTAAAAACAATTATTGATTTTTTTTGAAAATTATCATGTACATCATTTTAATCTAGATACAAAGCTTAAAATATAGTACACTGCATGTAATTTCCTTAAACTACTGATCAGACAAGACCATCAAGGTTAAATTAAACTGTATCATCTGAACAAGGACAATGTAGAAAAACAAGGAAATATAAGACGGTTTAGGCCTCAATTCTTTCAGATTCTCAACTCATAGCAAGCCCTCAGGGATGAAAAAGAAATGAACTTTATGCTCTAGGCTTTACAGATTACACTTGACATGCCCCTTAGATTGGCATGTTGGATTAAATCTATTGGATTGAAGGGATAATGGCATTTGGATTCATATGTATTGTGTTTTTAGGCATTTCATGTTTTCCCCCAAAAAGAAAGAGCATTTGTAATTTTCAGGTTAAAGTCATATAGTCATAAAGCTATTCTGTTCATTTCATTTATGTACATGTTATATTTCTGCATTGTAGTCTACCTGTAAAACGTATACCGCATTTTCCAAACACATTCAATTTTATGACTTACGACTGTTCAGATAATCTTTAATGGTCTCACAGGGTCTAACAAATCACTCCATACTGTCACTCTCCCTTTATCTCCCTCTTTCTTTCCAGCACATGTAGGATCTACAAGACAATACAAATCTCATTAGTGCATTAAGTCAATTTGATAAGCTAGCCAACTAGCACAACAAAGTCTGATTTATCACATCTCCAATTCCCATTTGTCATCTTGCCTGTCGATACACAAAGGGGTAGCTTTTAAGCATCAATCTCTAATCCTTTTAGCATATATGAAAAATACATTTGTAACAGCTGGCACTATCGGAACTCTTCAATTTCACGCTCACGCTAGCACTTAGTCAATGTGCTAATGAACAGCTATGCAAATGCAAAGCTTGAAAAAGCTGACATTCTTCAAGACATGGAAAGGGAAAGAGTGGTGAAGGAAGAATTAAATAACAGTGCACAGTAGATTTTTAGAGGAAAAAAAGTAAAAATACTATACACCTCTCAATTAAAAGGCCTTAATGACATGCCTGCCAAATGTACAATGCTACACTGGATAATTAGCATATGTGGTGTAAACGTCAAAGTGGGGAAAATCAGACCAGGAAATTTCCTTTGAGGGCCAATTTAAGAACCCTCTCAAACCATGACAAAACGTTTGTCAATACTGCATCATTTGGAAGTCTCAAAGAACCGTTCGGAGTCCTTTTGGAGAGGGAAAATAGACACAAAGTGCAGGTTTTCCAATTAGCCAGTGCCACCATATTCCCTTATGCCCTGGGTTATTAGCACGAGCGCAATTCCCTAGTAGCTGTTTCCACAAACACTGCTATAGAAAGCCTTCTGTTTGTTTGAAGATAAATTCATCCTCTTCTCCTTGCCATACCCCCCTCTTACCAGATGGAGAATGGGGGGAGCAAATGGACGTCTGGGCTTTTCTTTTTTAAAGAAGACCCTGGGCCCTATAATTTTCATCCAATTCAAACTTCATTTGCACTGAAACACTCCTGCTGCTATTATAGAATACAATGGCTCAGCTCAGTTAGAAGAGACATTACAAGTCCATTAAGCTTAGAAAGGAGGGCCTTCACCGTCCCTTTCTGGCAGGACAAAGAGATGAGGATAGGAAGGGGAACAGATAGGCAGAGGGGATAATAGAGAGGAGACTGTTTAGCCAACACAGATATGAATTGCCGTATCAGTCTCCAGCTGATAATGCATACAAAATAACCTTCAAGCCCAAAATGGAGTAAACAGCCTGGTGATAACACCCTGTGTTGATGTGTAAGTATGTATCTATTTTACAGTTACATGAACTGGTTGGGTCAAACCTTAACTGCAGTTTACAGTTATAAACAGTCAAATACATACTCAGCTGGTGTAAACAATGTGATATGTTCAGTCTAACATTTAAAAAATTTGAATATTGTGAAAATGTTTGTGTTCATAATTTAATTAAAAGGGGTAAACTGTTATGTTATATTCATTACACACTAAGTAACATTTTAAGTCATTTTTGTTTTACTGTTGATCAGTCTGGCTTATAGCTCAAGCAAATCTGAAAAAATCTAATAATTTCAAATATCAGAATATTTCATTCCAAATTTGAGTAAATTACTATTCTTACATTAAAACAAATAAAAACGAATGATACATCACTCCATATGCATTGAATATAATATATATGTCAGTTTACCTTTTTGCATTAAATTATGAACACAAATGAAGTATTTTGACCAAAATGATTAGGTTTCTTTAATTAAACTGGACAATTTCAATTGTCTTATAAGATTCTACATGATATTCCAGTACAATCTTTGCAAATTTGTACTTTTTTATTTTTGGCAAATGTATGTTTTTAATGTCAGATTTCATGAAAAAAATATTTAATGATATACCTGCAGTTAAAGGAAATTCAGTGAATATTCAGTGAACATCAATAAAGCAGGCTCTGGTGCACAGATAGCAAATACAGAACCAAGCCCTTAGCTTGAAAAACAGCACCTCAAAGTGAAAAAGGCAAGTCTGAAACAGTTAATATTTGGATACAGTACATAATACTCATCGTACAAAATGATTGGACCAATAACAACATTTTTATTGAGCCATTCTCTCTGTTCAAAAACACCTGTTTTTTGTTGTGATCACTACTGTATTTGTACTACTCTTTTAGTTTTGTGTGACCCAATCCAACATCCTTTCATTGGTGGCTTGTAGACAACACTTGAAAGTGTGGCACAAGTTCAAATACAGCCATCTTTGGTCACACAAGTATTATACATTAAGTCAACCCATGTGTGGTGTCTATGCTGTGAGAAAAATGCACTAACACAAAAAAATCATGTAATTTATTATTTAGATTTTTTTTTTTAGTTTTTATTTACTTAGATGGTTAAACAAAGCCATAGACTAGTATGCTCCATTCTTCAGTTAAACTAATACTATTTCAAACAATGTATGTTTCAGACAATGTAATGTATAGTAATCAAAATGTGTATAGAGTCATTATAATTAGTCGTAAGTACACACCACAATGTACATTTAGTTGTAAATATTCTTCAGGGTTTTTGATGTTTCATTATACAGTGGAACCTCGGGTATTGTTTGCCCTGGTTATTGTACAATTCAGTTATTGTCTAGTTTCTTCAGGGAAATTTTGTCCCAGTTATCATTCCTCCTCCCTTTTTCCATCTGTGAGCCCATGTGACTTGCCACTAATTTTGCGAAAACAAAGCATTCACCCACACATTTGACACTCACCCACACATTTGTTGTTCATTCTGGCTTTGTTTTTCATTGTTTCTCGTTAATAATGCTCAAAGCAAACTAAAACACATCACACTAAAGTTACAGCATGCAGTGCAACCTCCTGAAAACAAAATAGCAGCGAGAACCCCAGAACGAATGCATTTTGTCTGCTTTGAGCATTATTAACAAGAAACAACGAGAAACAAAGCCAGAATGAACAACAAACAAAGACTGACAGCTGGACCACACCAGCATGCTCTAAAACAGAGCATAAACCAGTAAGAGTGATGTTGAAATGTTAATTTATCCATTTCATTAGCAGTTCATATTTATTTCTCATTGTTTTCTGTATGGAATACTATAGTTATTCTATATAAAATTATCTTTGGCAATATTTTGGAGTGTGTGGAATAGATTAATTGGATTTACATTATTTCTTATGGGAAATATTGCTTCAGTTATCATTCCTTTTGGGTATCATCAGGTACTTTAGAACGGATTAATGATGAAAACGAAGGTTCCACTGCATTTTTTATATAATGTTTCTTATGTTTATAGTATTTACTAAGAGTCTCTTTTAATACATATTTCTATTACTGAGTACTTCACTGTCCCTTTGCTGCTGTGACACTATGAATTTCCCCCACTGTGGGACTAATAAAGGATTATCTTATCTAAATAATGAAGTATTTTCTAAGTCAATTAAAATTTCAAGTAACCTATGAAGTTAAAAATAACATGTCCTACATGTCCACATCAAAAACTGCTATACTGCTATACTGAACTTGGCTTCTCACCTCAGTGACCTCCACAAAACGTACAACTCAAAACTCCACATGCAAAATGCTGTTTGGTTAAATCATTAGTCCTTCTGATGTATTAATCATTGCCGTTCTCCACTTTGGCTTTTCTAATGGAGTCACACTCACTGAAGCACATCCTTTCTTTTTCTTCTGACATATTTTCAATTACTATTGCCAGGGCCAACAAAACCAACCTGTGTGCTATTTCAATAAGGGCACAAAAGGGCCAGAGGAGGGGCAACCACTCCCATTGTCATTGTGATGGGTGACTGACAGAGGCCGTTCTGCTCCTCTCTCCTGGACCTCTGAGTGGTGAACGCTTACTTTGTACCCGTCACTCAAAAGCTGACACCAGGACCCTGCTCAGACCTTCTGGCTGTGTGTGTGAGTGTGTATATGTGTACGAGAGATGAGCTGGGGTGAAAGGTTCTTCAACCGTGGCCTCTTCACAGCAGGACACAAGCCTTAAAAAAGAACCCCAGAAAGGCATTTTGCAGATGGTCTTCCCTTCTCTCAACTACATCGTGACCAAGGTCATTCTACACACATTGTAACAAAACTGGTGGCATATTTTACTGGCTTGCTAAAACCAACAGGACAGCACATATTTAAGGGGAATAAACTAAATTACTTGTGCAGGACTTTTTGTTGATTTTCCCTCTTTCCTAAAGGACTCATTAAACCAGAGAATTGTTCTAGTTTAGAGATGGGGTGGAGCCTGCTGTCCCTGCAGCACTGCACCTTTTTTTGGCCAAATGGAAACAAATTATACCTCATACATATGATTTAAAACCAGTATAGTGTTCTTTTCTTCCATTTAATGCTTCTTAAATTAATTTAATGCTGCTTCTTTAAGAGCATGCTGTCTGTTTTTGATGACTGCTGTATGCAGTGAATGTGATCTAAAAAGACCCTGATTCATAGAGTTTTACTCTGCTAGAGTCTGAAACTATTTTAAACAAGAGAACCCATAAATAGAAATTAAAGTCAGATGGTATCACTGCGTTTTTAGGTTTGGTGTCTCCCAAAAGTTGTTCACAGTGAGTTTAGAGGCTTTACACAGCTGTTTACTAAATGCTAGAGTATATTTCACACAGGGCATCATAAGACCTAGGAATATATTGGACATGTGCTGGAGTTATCATTAGTGCTATAGCACTTATTTCACTAATGTTGAACAAGAACATTATTTTTAAGACACTGTCTGGTTTAAAATGCTACATCACGTATTGTAGCGATTAATAGTGCTTATTGAGGTTGATTATGGACTAATATATCCTGTTCTAGTTTATTGTAGTGTACCCATGATAATAACATGTCTCTTGATGTCTTATATAACATATCTGCTAAACATTTAACGTGTCAGCCACTTGCTAGATACACCAAAATTGAACTAAAAAGCAGTGACACTGTCCTACCTCACCTTTCTACCATAGAAGACTGAGTATCTGGAGGAGCAGCATTTGTGGATTGTAGCATAGTCTTGAAATGGCTAGAACAAAAATATTTTCATTTGAAATAAAAGTATCTGTTGTCATGGAAAGGTGACGTTCTGGCTTTGAGTGGTTCAGCGGACTAAGGGGCTGTCACTACCCAGCATGCCACCAACATCAATAGACGCTCATTTTTGGTTGAATGTTGGTCATGACATCATATTACAAAATGTTTACATCAGGATAACATCTAATAACGTCATGTGCCTGATGGGAATGACAGGATCAAAAGTTTGAATACCGATCATGCTCCTTGACATCGGCAGCTGGGCCCAGAGAGAGTAAAAATTGGCTGTGCTCTCTCCAGACTGGAAAGATGGAACTCTCTCCCCAGGACTACTAAGAAATGTCAGCTGGCTCAGGCGTCTGCCAGGTGATTCATCAGAACTGGGGATCCTCCGAGTGTGTTGGCTGCACGGCAGTGATGTATTGGCGCAGTTTGTAAAGAGGCGGTGGCTTGATTTCACATGCATTGGAGGAGGCCTGTGTTAGTCTGCATCCTCCTAGAGTCAGTGACATTACAGGTGGTGGGGAGAGTCGGTGAATGGGCAGGTTGACTGACTGCTGGGGATGTTGAGGAAATAATTGATTTAGAAAAAAATAAGTTCTGTTATTATGCTATGACGTGTTATTTATTTACTAAATACTATGACAGTCTAACATATTTGTATACATTTGTGCTTCTAGTGGACTTTATTGTCTATGCTGAAAAGATATTTTACAATTAAACAAATAAATATTATAGTCCTTATCTAGTAACCCATTTACGAACATCTCCTTTAAGCTGCCTTGATAAGGGAGTGCTATCTGCTACAGTAGTTGTATAGATCTTAAAGGACTCTGATGACTAATAGAACATGAGGTCAGTGAACACTGCTAAACAGAAACTAGGCCTCAAAAGACCAAAAGCCAACCAACAGGAAATCAACTGAGCAGGACCCGTGTCAATAAGAGCAAATGTTGAGTAGCGGTGAGAATCGAAACAATCAATAGAGTAAACCAAGAGAGACTGTACACAATATTGAGCGCTGAGTTCTTGCCAAAAGCCTGAACATTGGGGGTGATGAAGATTTACTCACAGCTGGAGTGGCTGTTATAGATATCAATAATACGTATTTTTATTCTGTTTGTATTGTGCTGTCAAAATATGTTATATATACAGCGCAGCCCATAATTATCTGGATGGCGATGTTTGTTGTCTAGCACATTCAGTGAATTCATAAAGTAGGTATTTTTCCTCTGGAGATGGTCACACTTGAGCAACTTCTGTTCAACAATGAAGACCTTTCTTTATTGGCACTGCTTTTCTAAACTATGCAGGAAAAAGTCATAAACTACAGCAGCTGTGTCTCTGTTTTCCACCATTTGCTTCAGCTCAGTAAATACTGTAAATACGGTCAGTACAGGCAGACCACTAGCTTGCAGTGTCCACAGCAACCAGGCCCCACAACATCTTTACAGGCACATATATGTTATATAGCTACTTAAGCAATTTTACATCCATGACTCATGGGCATCTATAACTAAATACTATACTTATATAGCAAAGACGTGGCTATATTCATGTAGGAAAACTGGTTAACAGCTCTAGCAATGTCAATCATACACTCAAACCTGGTTCTCCAAAACAGGAATTTCATTAACTTAATCTGCATGTAGGCGTACAGGAACAAGATATTCTGCTGATTATCTACTTAACTAACTGCTGAATTCAGGTACTTAACATATCTAACAAAGACAGGGACAGGGTTAGAATCAGGGTCAGGTTTAAGATCAGTGCTAGGGTCAGGTTTATGATCAGGGTTAGCTTTAGGACAAAGGTTAGGATCAGCATTAGAATTAGGTTTAAGATCAGGATTAAGGTTAGTCTTGGGTTTAAGATAAAGGGTGAGGGGTCAGGTTAGGCAACTGACAAATTGACTAAAACATAACAAGTTGAATGTAAATTAAATGCAAAGTAAACATCTACAAAGTAACAGTCCATCCAAATAAATGTACCAAGTGCTTTATGCCTTAAAAAATCCTCAGTTTAATACATTTTTGACTTTCACTTAAAACAGAATATAAAACAATGTTTCTGTAGATCCTCCAAAAAATATGTTTTTTTTTAAGTGGTATTTTTAATTCTTACTTGCAGCTCCTTTGCATTAAAGGTTCTAGCAGTGATTGTCCACAGAATTCTGGTTTATGTTTTCTCTTTTAATAAGGCTGCTCTAAGGGTTTGATAAGTTTTCATTTCTACTGATTTTGCATTTGAAGAATGTAAAATTAAGAAAATAGTTTGTAACTGATTTAATAAAATATACTAGCCTACAAAGTCAACAAATCCTCATACATTTCATTTGTTCAGTCTGGCAGCTACTTTTAGTACAGTACTTTTGTACACTGGGATCATGGGGTGTTATGGGGTGCAAAGTAACTGGTCACCTGCTTTAGATGATGATGGTAATGAACTCAACACTGTAGCAGACATCACACATATTTGCTATTGCAGTAATGCGGTTATGGTCACAGCCCAGCCATGAACACCCACTTTAACCTCAGAGCCATTGTTTCTGATGTCAAATGTGCTACAGCACAGAGCCAAAATGACAAAAGTGAGCTGCTGTCCAAATAATTATGGACTGCATTGCCATACTTCCATGTCACGCTGGTTTGTATCTGATTATTTTGTGTGTGTTTGTACCCTCTGCTGAGTGAGAAAAGCAGTAGCCTAGCAGTTGAAAAGGGACAGCAGCTGTGTGTATGTTTGCTCTCTCTCTCTGTCTCTGTCTCTGTGTCTCTCTCTCAGTAGGGGGTTGTACTGCTCAGTGGTGGTGGGACACGCAGTGATGGAGGCTCATTACTCCAAACTCGCTGCGCTTTGATGCTCTGTCACGCTTCACCACACACCAGCCCATAATGAGGCAAACAGGTGAGTAGAGATTACAAAACACATTCGCTCACACACACACACACACACACACACAGGCCATGAAGACTGGCCATGAGGAGCATTTGTCTGAGTCAGATGAAAGCTCTCTGAAAGCTGCCCGAGAAAAGATGGGATGGAAAAGGAAAAGAAAGGAAGAAAGGCTCACATCCTCTCAGCGCTGGAGGACAGCGCTTGGACCGCACCGAAATACAACCCGTCTATTCTGTACAAACATTTTAACAAACACTACATGAGTACGACCATGAAAACAAAACAAAACAAAAACCGGCAGCATTCGCATCTTCCTTAAGTAGCAGCCAGGGCAGTTACCTAGGAAACACGAACCGTTATTGCGCGTTACTATGGCATCCTGTTCCTCAAAAGTGCTTGAGCGATGTTGTCGTGCGTAGAGCGTTTCCTTCAAAATGAAGACAAGGTCAATTTAATCAGCTCCAAAGAAAGTGTGTTTTAAGTGAATGATGGTGAGTGGCACAGGGCCGCACGAATAGTCATATACGAGAAACATGAAAAGGGTTCATGCCAGTTCAAGTGCATATTCCAATGCTTTCAAGCCCCTACATACACTTACTTAACCTTGTTTTAATTCCTGCTTACAGGGCCAGTCTTAAAATGCTTCCTGTTGTGAAGATCAGGTCAGGTAGGGCATCCTTTTTCTTTTGGAAAAGTGGAGGTCAACTCTGACTCATCTTGAGATTTTTTAAATTCACTTATTTCTAAAAAGGTCATAAAACACACATGAAACAGCTAGCAAATGACTTTTTCAGAACTCAGCTGAGCAAGGAACAGTACCCAGAGCCACAGTACAGGAGTTAGACTACTACAGAGGGACCTTTACTCTCCACTGGCCCCAATCTCTCTCTTACAGCTGCCATTATGCAAGTCACAGTCTGGCCACAGTCTGGAGAGAATGAGCAGGAGAGATGGGAGGGGGGCAAATGGAGAGAGAAAAAAAGAATTGGGGGTGCTCTCTCTCTCTCAGGTAAAGTGGTGCTTTTGTTGCTGGTCAGTAATGAGATTATGGTGAGGGGATGAAGGCTGTGATGTGGAATAAGGTGAGGTACAATGGCAGCCTGTTGGCAAATATCAGCCAAGGCAGAATTTGGGAGAACTACGCAATACAGATTAGCATTAGTGCTGTTATACTACAAATATGAAGATTCAAGATTCAAAGCTTTATTGTCATATGCACAGTAAAGAAACATGTTTCCCTGTACAATGAAATTTCTACTTTGCTGTCCACACTGGGTGTCATAGCGCAAGAATGAAGTAGTGAGTAGAATAAAAATAAGAATAAACAATATATATATATATATATAACCGCGACCCTAATGAGGATTAAGCGGGTGTGAAAATGAATGAATGAATGAATATATATATATATATATAAATAAATAAGCTCTAAGAGAAGACCAGATAAAACACACACTATATACAAATTGTGCAGTGGGGTTATTTACATTGTGCATTGTGCAGTAATAGCTACATTGTATTGCAACAGTTCGTAGTAGTGCAATGAGAAGTTTGAGAAGTTTAGTGCAAAATGCTTTTTGAGTCTATGAGGTGGTCATCAGCTCAGCTGTTCAAGAGTCTAATGGCCGTGGGCAAGAAAGAGTTCTTTAACCTGGTTGTTTTGCATTTCACACTTCTGTACCTCCGGCCTGAAGGTAGGAGTGTGAATAGACCATGTTGGGGGTGGGTGGGGTCTATTCAAGAAGAGCAGACCATGGCTTACAGGACCAAATCTAACCCACAAACACCAAAATCCAGAAAATATCCACATCTAAACATCAATGTTTTTCACAATTTATGGCCAACATATTTCTTGAGAACCTGCTCAGCTCAGGGACCAACCATTAATTGAGAATATGAATATAATTAAAGACTGAAGCAGACGTTCCAATCAGCACAAACTAAAAACATGATGATTGGCTAGAAGTGCGTGTTTGGACACTTCAGAACAACTGTCACCAACCCTTCTTCTAACGGTTTTATTATCAACCCTAATCAGCCCCACCTGATCATATTATTGCCACAGATGTACATGATAAGCTGAAGGAGGTGAGTTAGATTTGGGATGGAGGTGAAACTAGGAGGTAGATGTGGAGGAGGAGGGTCGGAGACCGCTGCTTTAGAAGATTTAGATGGTCATTGTGATTAGGTCTCTGGAGGTGTGGAGTGTTATGCTTGTGATGTTTGGGGGTGTTATGAGAGACAGCTCATTATCTCATTACCATATTTGTTTTTATAGTCTAGCTGTTAATTAAATTTGCTACATTTTGTCAATTAAAAACTGTGAACAAAGTGTAGTTAACTCTGTAAAGAGTAAATATCTGACATCTCTTACAGCAGTTTAAGAAAAACATAAATGCCATTTGATGGTGAGTTTGATTCGATTATTTTAAGACAAGAGCTCGTGTCCTGGTGGGTAGGCATCTGGTCTTGTGGTTGTGGGTTCGATCGCTGGGCAGATCATGCCTGAAGTGCCCTTGATAAAGACACATAACCCCCAACTGTAAGTCGCTGTGATGAGGGCGTCTGCTAAATGCCTCACATGTAAATGTAAAGAGCCACTGCTGAGGTTACTGAAGATGGTTGTAAAGGATCTCTGAGCTTATATCTCCCTCTGCAGGTAGAAAATGGTGCAACAAAAGATAAAGGAGAGTACAGAGCAGGGGGAAATATTTTCCTCATTAAAATATTATGTACAGTCATGAGTTCAAATGTTGATGGAAATTTACTCAAATACAGCATTTACATATTTTTTATGTTTTTAATGTATTTGATTTAGAATCCAAATCAATATGTGGACAGAAAGAGAAACAGAAAGATAATGAGAGAGAAAGAGAAACCAAGACACAGAGACAGGAACAGAGAAAGAACCACTGAAATAGATGAGAAAGAGAGACAGACACACACACACACACACACACACACACACACACACACACACAGAGACACACACACACACACA
>BRDA01011889.1:88632-117006 GCA_036984385.1 Crenuchus spilurus
TCTATCCCTCTCTCTCTCTCTCTCTATCCCTCTCTCTGTCTCTCTATCCCTCTCTCTTTCTCTCTCTCTCTGCCTGTCTCTCTATGTCTCTCTCTCTATCTATCCCTCTCTCTCTCTATTTATCCCTCTCTCTCTCTATCCCTCTCTCTCTGCCTCTCTCTCTCTCTCATTGTCATCTCAAAGGACGATATTTGTCCAAAAACCTCTGGAAACCAAAGTAACTCAACAAAAAACAACCTGTTATCAGCACAACACCAATACAACCAACTCAGCCTATTTTGGAACTTACATCACTGGACAGAACCCAAAAAAGACCAAGCATGTGTCCTTGAGTTCTTGCTCAATTTCATAAAAAAGGGATTTCGCTGCTATTCAAGCTGATGACATGTGCTCTCCTCACAGCTTAGGTCCACCTTCTCTCAGTCGAGTGAGCATTTTCTTAAACTAAATTCTTTCACTACTTTTCACTTGTTGCAACTTTTACAAGATAACTTGTCCAGACAGAATAAGGCAAGATGATGGCATATCATAGAAAAACAAACATGAAAGCTCTCTAGCATAACTGACACATTGATGCTGAAGGTTAATTTTAGCTAAACAAAAGATGAGAGAGAGAGAGATACTTTTTTTTTTTACTTTTGACCATCATTTATTAGAGACAAGTCATCCCTTGACACACAATGGTACTAAATCCCATATGCCCCTATATTAAAAAATAAAATAAAATAAATAAATAAAAAATGCATCTGTATTAGAATAGTAAAAAAAACTGTAAAACATCACGTAAAAGTCAAAGTAAAACAGTTCTTCGTCCACCACCGAATATATTGCCTCACCAACACACCACATGTTTTTAAATGTATCCAAATCCTGCATGGTTTTATAAAACTTAAAATCATCTAAAATCCTCAACACAGAATCAGAGCGAGAGAGAGAGAGAGAGAGACAGAATTGAAATTGAATTGAATTGAGAGAAAGAGACAGAGAGAAACAGAGAGAGAGAAACAGGGAGAGACAGAGAGAGAGAGAAACAGAGAGAGACAGAGAGAGAAAGAATGAGAGAGAAACGGAGAGAGAGCGAGAGCGAGATAGAGAGAGAAAGAGAGAGAGAGTGAGAGCAAGAGAGAGAGAGAGAGAGAGAGTGAGAGCAAGAGAGAGAGAGAGAGAGAGAGAGAAACAGAGCGAGAACGAAAAAGAGACAGGGAGAGAGAAACAGAGCGAGAGAGAGAGAGAGAGAAAGAGAAAGAGACAGGGAGAGGTTAGCTGTGATGAGAAGATTCTCTCCAGTCCACAGAAGATTTCCTGTCAGGCTGCCAATACAGTGAGAAACCTGATGCCTGGCTGCAGATGTGGTGTAGTTTATTTAACATCACCTACCTTGTCTGACAAAACGTGCTCTAAACCCACCCCTGCTGTACTCCATCCCACGTTTTTACCCCCCTCCACACACACCCACTGGGATAAACAGCCATCGCCTCTGCCCCAGCCTGTTTCATCTCTACCCCTGTGTTTCCGCTGCCTCTCCATGGCTTAAATTGACCCATGGCTCCATCTTCACATGAAGCCGAGCTCCACAACGGGTGCCTGTCTACTGTCCCAGTGTGAAGCCAGACAGGTATGCTCTGAAAGCATGAAGACTTCTCTCTTATTTCTCTGCAGCAAGACTATGTGGCCTGTGTTTTTCCTAATTTATTCAGCTTTCCTTAGCCCTGCAGTCTCTCAGAAGCAATGCCAACCCAAACACAGCCACGACTGTTTTTACACTGCATAATATATTCAGATAGTAATGGATTAACCTGCTGACAAATGAAAATGAATGAATAAAAGTGAAAAGGTCTGGCTGGAATTTAATTTGAATAGGGCTGCATTACAGCACACAGAGTTAAAACATCAGTCTACAATGACATATTGTTTGGAATAGAACTCAGTTAAGCAATGTACTTGGTTACGCCATGCTTTCATTTCCTGAATGGTTCTGAGTTTGTCGTGGGCCAAACTTTTTTTCTTTAAACTGATGACAGAATAAAACTATCTCAACAGCTTGTAAGAAGTACACACTCAACCAGCAGCATAAGGTTTCTGCTATAAGAAAACCTCATATCTCCGAAATGGAAACTTTACAGCCAAAGAGAATAAATATTATGTTAATGTAAGCATATTTTACTCCAAGCAATTTTGGGTCATTTCTATTGGTCCATTTATCATGAAATGTTCACACAATGTAAAGAAAAGCTTTCTAATGGTTCCAAAACATTTTTTTAGGTTTTGTTACCAACTACCAGAACCACAAATTATTCAATAAGAAATCATATCAACGAAATAAACCAATTTTAAAAATATATTCTTTATAAATCTATACATGTGTGCCATCGGCTTTGGACAGCTGTCGGAAGGTTAAAACATCTTTACATGTTTGACACCATGACATTGACCTTGGCTCTGGGCACTGAGATCTCAGCTGGTGGTCTCCAGAATGCCTGGGAGATTTTATACTTTACTTTCATCTCTTTCAATGTCCTGATTAAACAGAATGATGCAGCTTGGCCTTTTCTGCAGTCTGAAAAGTGCAGTCAGTGTTTTACTGTGTGTGTCTTTGTTGATCTTGAGTTGTAGCATCTTCAATAAAGACTGCATATTGTTTGGAGGACGGAATGGTGGAGTCAGCCATTAATAAACACCCAGGCCTGGTCATCTTGGTCTACTTCAGAATTCCCTTTAATTGCTGTAACAACTCTGGCACATTTCCCTGTCTTTGGCTTGAAAGAAGTAGGAAGTCTCAAATCAAATGGAGAAGGTGAATGTGAAAGGGACTACATCTCTCTCTAGGGGTCAGGGGCAGGGCGAGGAGGGGTCGGCGGCAAACAAAGAGCTGGCTAAGGAACAATGTTTTGTATTTGCACACATTTGCATGAGAACTGTGCACAGCAGTTGCTGGTTCCACTTTGTTTGGACTGTGAAAGACTGCTTATTCAAATGGCTCTTGAGGGAAAAGTAAGGACGGGTGTGGAGGAATTTCTAAAGCAGCCCGTGTTGCTGGGATTAGAAGGTCTTGGGACTAGAGAGAGAGAGAGAGAGAGAGAGAGAGAGAGGAGAGAGAGAGAGTTTGATTATTGAGGCCTACTTCCAAAGAAGGCATGAATCATCAAACTTTGACCATGCGTCCTTTGTGAAGCTTCCAAAGGGCATTAAAAGAATAAAAGAAATCCACCTCACTCAGTTCTAAGTTGGGACAGTGGATAAAAGCACACAGGTCTCATTAAATGAACTGTACTTAAAAATCCTTCAGCTGAAAGCTTCTCTCCAAAGTGACTGCTCGGCCAGCCCAACCTGAGGTTAAAACAAAGGATGAACTGACAACTTTCTCAGTCATTAATGACTCTAAACTCAAAGTCCTCTACTCTGAGTAGTAATGCTACCTGTTAACTCTTCACAGAAGTAAAACTCTAACAAACATAATACAGTGGAGATGGTTACACTAACAATCATTAAGAAACAATACTGTATGTTGATCAATGGTTGATGAAGTTTGTAGTGTTAATGTTGTGTAGTGGTTCAATCCCTAGTCTGGGCAAGTACACTACACAAAGAGTATAGTCCTTGGGCAATACTCCTAATGCTAAATTCACTTAAAAATAACACAACTGAAGCTCATGTTTATGTTTATTATTATGTAATTATTAAATGTTAATTTCATCTGTGAAAGTAACAAAAGTAATCAAGTAGTCTTTATAGGCTCTATGCTTGCAAGGTCTAGGATGCGTTTCCATTGGACGTTATACCGGCAGTCCAGTTTTCGATTTGTGAGAAAACGCCCAATTAGATATAGTTTTGTGTTTTCAAAAACAAGAACGAGGTGTTTCAGAACATTGTTCAGGAACTCTGTTGTGAGTTTTCATTCTTTCCCGCTGGAAGAAAAGATCAGAAAAAATATAAAGCTGCAAGAAAAAGTATGTGAACCCTTTGGGTTTACTTAGATTTCTGCATAAATTAGTCATTAAACGTGTTCTGATCTTCATCTAAGTCGGACAAACACAGTCTGCTTAAACTAATACCACACAAAGCTTTACATTTTCATGTTTTTATTGAACACAACATGTAAACATTCACAGTGCAGGGTGGTAAAAGTTTCTTTTCTTGCACCTGTAAATAAAAAAGAAGGATAACTTCCATTTCACCAAACACACAAAAGTCTGTAGTGTCCAAAACACTGCCAATGACTTTGTAGAGGAAACACAAAGACAAAACAGAGACGAATAAAAAAGGTGCTGACTTTGTTTCAGTGGAACCGGTGAGGACAAGTACAGCCGAGACCAAGTGTGTGTGAGTGGCCAGAGAGGCTGGTACCCCCGGAATATATACTAACATAGCATAGAAGACAGTTTTGAGACCATATGCTATAACTATTATTTAGTTCAATTAGAGCAGATTAAATGACAGAACTGCTTTGGCCTACAGCAATTTGCAGGGTCAGCTGAGGACATACGGTTCCAGACAAGTTAAGACACTACTGCATCTTAGAAACAATATTTCCATAATCCAGATATAAACAGTTTATTCACAGCTTGTACATATCCAAGATATAAAGTCTTATTTTTTAGTCTTATCTGCGTACTGACCTCATTATAACAACTGGAAGTAAATAAGATGGTACACAGTAAATCTGCCAGTGTTAAATTAACACTATTAGAGTTAATTTAACACTGGGAGTGTTACATTTTGACACCCTCAGTGTTAATTTAACTCTAATAGTGTTGATTTAACACTGACATATTTACTGTGTATACAGGAAGACTTACGTGCATAGAGCCCATTAGTACAGTTTTAAATTCTTGTTGGTACCTGGTGCTGAGCGATAAAATTATATAGATTTTTTTCATGATAATTTTTCCCTTGATGACGATGATAAGCCGGGACAATAGAATTCGATAAGCAATAATATTCATTTCCATTTCACATTTAAGCAGCTTGACAGTAAGTTCAGAAGTCTAATGCTGCTGCTTGATAGCTCCTCCTCACCAGCGCTGCCAAAATGCACTGTTGTGTTTAGACAAGTATGTGATTGGCCAGACGAGAGAGCGCGAGGTCGCTGTGTGCTGGTCTGTTTGTGTGTGAGAAGGAGAAGGAGGGAGGGAGCTGTGTGTGTGTGTTGTGTCAGCCGGAGTGCTCGCTAGCATTAGCATATTAGCTTGGCTCTCTAGCCTGTTATTTTGGAGTGGGAGCAGCCGACAGCAATCATTGTAAGTTTCAACAATAAAGCGACGACTGTAAACGTCTTTCTCGTCCATCCTTTCAACGCAACCAGACAGACGCTACAATATTATGTTCTGGCAATAAACTTTTAAATATTTTAAATAGTAACATTTCATGTATTTTGTCTGATGTCTTTAGAAATATGTTCTTTAAAACTATGACACTGTTAGAAAATTTAATATAGTGATAATTATCGGAATTGATCAATATAGAAAAATGTATTGTAATAAAATTTTTGGCCTTATCGCCCAGCTCTATTGGTACCCTTCAATTTGTAGCCTGATGTTCACATAGAGCCTCCAATTACAGCACTGTCCTTCAATACCATCAAAAACTTTACCTGAGCAGAGGAGTCCTGAGATTGCAGACACATTAGTTTTATGAACCACAATTTTCCATTTGTTAGCATAAAGAAAAAAAGCTTAGACCTGCATGCCGGTGATTTATGGTAGGAAACGTGACTGCAGGGCTGCCTTTTGCATAAAGAGCGACTTTAATGTTGGATGGTGAAAGGACTGTTGAAATACAGCACAAACTTAGCTTAAATTACAGTATAGACATTTCTGTAAGCACATTTACAAGGGCTGCAGTAACTCTGGGTCAACTTGGGGGAGGAAAGAAAAAAACTATGTGATCCATGTTTTAAAACAGGAAGACTACCTCCATGTATCATCATAAAAGCAGACAGAACTCGACTCTTTTAATACCATATTAGGAGAAAAGTGCAGGTGATCTTGTTACAGTTAAATAACAAATAGATCAGTATCAAACCTGCAGCATAATCATTCCAGGACTGAAGACGTTTGCAGATTGAGATCTTGGTAAATATATTATTCCAGTTAATAGGCTGTGGTTGTAAAGCACTGTTGCTTGAATGCCTTAATAGTATTACATCCAAAACAATAACTGTCCATTATTCTTCTACCAGTGACAGCATTTCTTCTCCTTAATTTTAGTTAACATTGCAACATTCTGAGCACTGCCAGCTTTACCTCAAGCCATGAACCTTCAATGTAGGTTGAGCTGATTAAAGAGACCTGGGGGCCTGTTCTGTATTACTGAGAGAAAACAGAAGGAAGGAGCAACCTATTATAGCTCCAGGATACCAAAGGTCTGTTAATCAGCCTATTAGTATTTAATTGAGGGTAGTTAATTAGGGAGATGGCAGGATGGACAGGCAGCATAAAAGGTGATGGGGGGTTAAGAGCATCTGACTGAGAGAGCAGATGGCCAGGCAAACTGAGACCATTGTTACTATTATGTTTACACAAGCCTAGTTGATTGATTGACAGGACAATTATATGTAATTACACACATCAAATCTTGGTACAAAGATGTTTCAGCCTAGTGTACCTATAAATACAGAAAGACAAAAGCTGATTATTAATGAGAGCTTTTTAAACCTTTACAAAAGGAGGTGATGCAATTCCAAGAGCAAAATGGCTTTAACGAATGGTTATTTTTCAAAAATGACTCTTAAGACTTACTACTAAGTAACCATTTGAATGACTGAGTATCTATTGTAAAAGTTGAGCATGTGTCCAAACATATGGTCTCTTTCAGCATAAGGACTGACAAAGAACAGAGCAGGTTTGGCATCAGTAGTGAACACATTTTACATTTTAATTTCCCAACATAACTCCACCGTGGTCTTACTCCACTTATTACGTATTTTTTCATGGTTAGGAAAACAAAGTTCTACTTTTTCCAGTAACCACTACACCCGGCTTCCACAGCAGCCAACACCAGAAGCTGATTATGACCCCTTTAAGACTTCCATTGGATTTAATGTCTTGAGTTAGCTGAGCCAGGCAGAGCTGGAGTGGCCCTCTCAGCTGGGACTGACAGACCCCCATAAAGCACTTTCTGAGACATGCTAGCTTCAGCTCCAACGGACCGCCCGCCCGACCGCCCGCCTTCTCTATGCATACCCACCCACACAAACACAACCAGCACAGGAGCCCAAATCTAATAAAGGCCTTCACAAAGGGCTGCTTCTTGCCATCAGATACCAAACAACAAACATGTGATCCCTCCCTCTGTCGTCCCTGGTCAGAAATAAACTCAGGAGACCTTGTGACACATGCCAAGCTAAAGATGCCATGTGTTCTGACAACTTACTAGTGCCACTGGGAACAGGACAGTGGAGGTCTGGTGTTTCAACCTCATGCTGGGCTGAACCAACTCTGTGTCCCAGGAGTAGTTAAGAATGGTGCTTCTAATCCAAAAATGTCTAAGCTGATCATAAACGTTCAAGCACAGACTGAAGCTGTTATCCAGAAAAATGTGGATACAAGTTACATAGTAGGATGGAGACAAGTAGCGGCTGAAAAAAAAAAGATTCTCTGCTCTTCTATGCTTTTTCTAGTCAACATAGTGTATGGTCAAGGTTTTAAGAACATCAAGAGGCCCCATGCTAAATGGTTAAGTTGGGTTACAATTCTTAACCTCAAAAACATCTCTTGAAACTACAAGTAAAGGACATAAAAAATGCATTCCAGTTGAGTTAATAGACCCAAAAGAGTAGCACATCTCAAATCTTCAGAATCCAAGTCTTAAACCATAAATAACCATGATTTAAACACTTCAAGCTCCGTGCTCTTTCATTAAAACTGTCTAAACTGCTAACTCCTATTTAACCAAGAAAGGAATGCTAACCCTCACTTCAAAAGAAGCAAAAAGGTTCATCTGCATGATACCAGTGGGCCCCCTTCCACTAGACTCTCCATTTCCAACAGTCTATTCAGCAGTGTCCATGCTAACCCCATTTAATGCCAAGTCTCACTGAAGAAACTGGAGGAGGCGTGGGGTCTTAAGTGGTACTCTGTGGGTAATCTCACAGTTTAGCAACTGCAGAACTAGATAAGCAAGCTGGCTAATAAAGTCATTGTTTTTGGCCAGATATTCAAATGCTTAATATAAAATAACCTAGTTTACTAGAAAATACAGTGGAAGCTCGGTTTTCATCATTAATCTGTTCTAAAGTGCATGACTATAGACGAAAACAATAATAACTGAAGCAATATTTCCCATAAGAAATTATGTAAATCCAATTAATCCATTCTAGACACTCCAAAATATTAACAAAAATTAATTTTATATAAAATAACTATAGTTTTACATACAAAACACAATGATAAATAACCACAAAAGTCTAATGAAATGGATAATTGAATATTTAACTTCACTCTTTACTGAAGACTTCTTGGCATATGGAACTGTGTTCAGAGAGGTCTGTTTCTGGCAGCAGACTTTGTTCTGTTCACCCGTTCTTGGACGCTATTTGTTTTCACATTTTCAGGCTGTAGAACTAGTTTGTTTTGAGCATTTTCAACAAGAAAGAAAACTGGAATGAACAATAAACGTGTGGGTGAGTGAGGCATGCATGGGTGGATGCTTTGTTTTCGTGAAATTACAGTCACGTGGGAACGCCAATGAAAACCGAGAGGACGAATGATAACTAGGACAAAATTTACCTGACAAAAAAATGACGATAACCAAATGACTGTACAATGAACCAGGGCAAACAATAAGTTTGCTTGTGCTTACGGCATTTATTTTCTTCATCCTTCTTGAAGACAAGCAGTGCTAGCAGGAATTCTCCCCTGGAGTCTTCCCAGGTTTCACACTTAGATAACTGAAAACTGTCTCAGTGGTGGGAGTGCTTTAAAAAAAGCTGTTGTTGTTCAACCTCTGACCTGTGGGTGTTTGCAGCCTTTAACAAGGTGACATTTACAATTCCAGCCTATATCATCCTCTCTTGCTGCTAGATCACCACTGCTATTCATAAGAATTTAGATTTTTCACTACATTGACACTCGGATTGCAAAGTAACTCATTGCAAATTAAGCCAAGAAATTCCACTGATGATATAATTTACATTTCAACAACAGAGTAAGTGTTTCTCTCAAGAATCAATATAAAAAATAAAGCATAACACTATTTTTAGAGCATTTCATTTAAAAACATCGACAAATCAAAGAAAAACACTTACTTATCACCAAAAAGTCTTTATGATGTACTGTAGCTATACAAGAGTAAATAAAACCCTATGGCAGCAGAAGGTTTAAGGCAAAGATGTTTTTGCAAGTGCAAACCCTTGGGTTTAGCCCAGTAAAACATATTTATCACATCTTTGCGAGCAAACATGACGACTCGCTAAGTGTGAAGATTTTCAGCTTGTGGAGAGCAAGCAAAGCAAACACAGCAGCAGAAGCTTTTTTCTTTTTTATGAAAATATGTCTCTACCAAACAAGGAGCTATTCATCCACTGATTCATAGCAGTCTGCTTTCCTGTAGCTACAAAGGGACATTTGCCATTTGCACGTGTCCTCCCTTTGGATAGTCTGAAGAGATTTTGGATCTTTATGAACGTCACTGTATATAGATAGGTACGTGTAAGTACCTTGAGTATTGCTACCACTGGAGGCTCCATAAGCTTTCTCTGAGATATTCTTGATTTCTCACAAATCAGTGTTAGCAATTAAGGGCTCTTTTTGGTTTGGCTTAAAGCAAGGCAGCTGGCTTTCATTTGAGCTCAGTTGAAAAGCTCAGATGGCCCCCTCAGCAAGTTGCTTGGGGATGATGCATGGATGGCGTTTCTCCTGATCTGCTTGTGTTCACAAAGCCACTTTCACAGGTGCTGCTGTTGTCAAGGACATGTGCACAAAGTCTGTGTTGCATTATGACATGACTTTACATTTTCTAACCAGAAACCCCAATAAACTCTGCGCTTCTCAGACCAAACTGGAATGATTAGTGAAGGTGATGCAACCAAGATGTGTTTAAAGAAAAGTTCTAAAGAAAAGCAGATACTATGAAGCTGTTTATTTGGTACATGACTGTAGGCAATTATAACTCATTTCACATGTCATGGCCTCCTTGCTTTTAGAGTCCAATGCTGGGGTGTATTGTTGTACACACCTGCTGTAATGCTGTGTCACCCTGGACAAGTATCACATTCACCACCTGTGGCATTAAGCCAGTTTCAACATGGTGACAGTGAGAACTGACGGCATCAAAACTAGCCAGAAATTACAGCAACATAGAAGAACAAAAAGGATAGAAAGGATAGTAAAATACACTGCAGTTAATGGAAATCAATGCATCGTTGTACATCCTCGGTCTGAGTTTGTGAAAAGGAAATTAACAGGACCATTTATGGAATCCAGCATTCAAAGAAGATCCATACTATAATAATGAACAAGATAATGCCAACATTATAATATGGGGCAGCGTGGTGATCTTGTCTGGTGGGCTTATGGTTAAAGATGACCAGAAGTCTGACAGTTCAATCCCCTGAATCAACAGGACACGACTGAAGTGCCCTTGGGTAAGGCACCTAAACCCAAACAGGCCACTGCTCCAGGTAAGTGTGCTCACTGTTCGATAGAGTGTGGGAGCAAGTGTGTTTCACTGCATGGATGAGTGTGCCAGCACACTGGTCAATGTGTCACCTTCAGTTTAAGTTCAGTAATATTTATACAATGTCCTCCTGTGAAAAATTTCACAGGTCAAATGTTTTAGAACAGCTGTTTTGTTGGTCAGGGGTTCATCCTACAGCAAGATAGTGAAACAAAACAAAAAGTCCAAGCTCTGCTAGAACTACCTCAGGAAAAAAGAACAAGATGGTCAGCTTGAAAACATGGAGTGGCAGCACAGATCCAGACTTAAACCCCATCCAGCTGATTTGGGATGAACTGGACAGAAGAGTGAAAGCAAAGCAAAACCTACAAGTGTCACATTTATGTGAACTTCTGCAGCAGATTTGTGAAGAACTGTCTGAAGAATTGAATGTTACACTTACACTTATATAGCACCTTTCTAGATACCCAAGGACGCTTTACAATCAGCACACTCCATTTACACACACTCAACCACATACACACACACCGGAGAGAAGTGGCAGCCAATCGCGCACAGCGTACTCTCATCCGGAAGCGACCGTCCACCTGGAGGACTGCATCGAGCACTGGGGGGAATCACCCAGTGCCAACCATATCTGGGCATACATACATTCATACACAGACATACACATTAGCCAATAGTAGCTAATCCACCTGATCTCCATGTTTTTGGACTGTGGGAGGAAACCGGAGACCCCGGAGGAAACCCACGCGGACACGGGGAGAACATGGAAACTCCGCTCAGATGTGGACTTGAACCCAAGACCTCAGCGCTGAGAGGCGAACGTGCTAACCACTAAGCCACCGTGCCACCCTTATTATATTTGATGTCTATTGTAGAAAGAATGTCACGAGTGTGTTCAGCTGTTATATGTGACAAAGGTGCTTACTTTCATGAGTCCAGCTGAGATACACATTAGTCTATAAATTGATTCCATGATGTCTTATTTAAATCCTGTGCTTTCGTTTCAGAGTGCAATGAGACATTAAACTGAATAATTTTCAATAAAAAATTGGAACAATTGGGATGTTCTAAAACTTTTGACTGGTAGAGTATGTGCCATGGGTACCACCAGTACTTCAACAGTAATAAACTGTGTGGAATACAAAAAAAAAAAGAAAATTACAGAGGCTTACATTTACAGAGAATCTTTAAACTATTAAAATCGTGGGAACTACTGGTGGCTCCAGACGTCCTGAAGAACAACTCTGTTGTCTGTGTAGTGACAGGATAAAAATTAGTGGTGTAATGATACTTCAAAACGACAATTTGCCTATGATTTCTGAGCCACATTTCAGTTCATACCTGTTTTCATTATTACTATAAATCTTGAAATAATGAGTATATATACACTAATACTTCACAAAACTTCAAACTTTCACTGGTGTGATCACCTGGACAAAACTACCATTCTGATTGTGAAATGACTTTTGTTGCATTAGCATCATCATCTCCACAAGCTCAACAGGTTACACCAGCAGGGGTGGCAGCAGTTTGGTGGTGGAGGAGGTATTGTGGGAACCATGATACAGGATTATATAGCATTAAATCATCTATGTGATCAAATCATATACCACAAGCCGTCCATTTTTAAATATCTCAAAAAGTGTCTAGCTCTTTAATGACCAATAGAGCACTGGAGACAAGATAAGATGAGAGAAAGAGCTAATGGAGACCTTGAGACAGGCAAAAGAATAGAACGATTCCGGTGGCACAGATTTTATTCAATCTCCAGCTGTGTCTCTCGCTTCTCATGGGAGAAGATCAGGACCACTAGCTACTCTAAAGAATGAGAGAAAGAAATTGCTGCTAGCCTTTTGGTATTAATTTCCCTCTCTTGATTAAATTTCCATTGAAATTCATTTCTTGAGACATGGTAATTAGAGATTAGGTATGGTACCACCCAGAGTGCTGCCATACAGCTAAGATACACATAATTCCCAAGTTCAATGCACAGAACAACCTCAAGGCTAAAACTCTGCTAACAAAGAGCATAATTATGCCTTTTTTTCAAAAGTTAGAGAAGCCATTACAGAGATTTACAAAAACTGGGGCAATTTTGTGCATTTATAAAGCTCCCGAAGGCACCAGAAGTATGTTAGTGTAGTATCAACTTTCTGAAGAGCACAATCTTAAAAGCTTGTAGCACCTTTTCACTGCCAGGATATTACATTGTATTCAGGACATGCTCAATCACTATAGCAGGTCCTTCTTGGATCATATTTTAGAGGACCACTCAATAAACAATAGACAGACCTGAGGCACTGTCTTGATAAATCTTGTGACCAAAGCATTCAAAAGTCAAGGACAAAAACAACTATGTAGGTCTAAAGGCGTCCTAAAGCAAAATATGTTCTTGCATGGAATGAAAAGACTATCCATCAAAACTAATCACAATTCACAAAACCCTGTACTGTAACACCTCTTCATTGAAAGGGAAACAGGATATATACACACGTTATGAACCATTTACTGACATTTTATTTAGCAAAATAAAAAATGTTCTTCAATGGCATCACTTCAAAAACACTTTTTGGTACTTTTACTCTTAGTATTTTAATAACTGGAATTAAAATGACTGTCCACTATAACTAACTACAATTTAAAATGAAAGTACCACAACAATCTACACAGTCCCATTGACATTAACATCTATATGCTATATCAACGACCACCTAAAGCTCACAAAGTAAAAAAGTAAGATATGAGAATAATACAATTGCTTACTTTAATTAACTCCAATTGACAATAATATAAAAATGCCAAATTAAAGCTCACAGAGCATTAGTATGTCTAGCTATTGCAGTAAAGCAGCCATGTAGCATGTTAACAAGACTCCTAAACCTAACTCTTCATCCAGGGACCCATTTCCACGTTACCCACACTGAAACCTATCCTTTAGTGGCTTTAAGTCACCAGGCGCCGACTGGATTGCTGTCGCTTTTGGTGGCTCAGGCTAGCGTCATGAGGGCTTATAGCATATATGAACTAACAGCAGGAATTAAGACAGTTTTCCTGCCAAGCATCATGTGGGAGTGCTTATAATTTAAAGGTACTCTTGCATTTTAGTTTCTTTACCCTTCGTACTTCACTGAACTGAGGCAAGAATTGCCTAAAAAACTATATCCACTAAAACTTGCAGTGGTTACTGTTCCTTTGGGACAATGCTATGACTGCACATAGTAAAAATATTTACATAAACTTAGCTAAACTATTACAGAGCCCTGGGCCACCAACGTATGGCATAGAATAACACATTTATAACATGAATTCAATGCTCCCATTGTTACACACTGAGGTTTCATGCCACTATAAAAGCAACCTTTGTAGACTTGACTTTCTATACACCCTAAAAAGTGACCTCCAGACACTCTTGGCCTTTTGAAACAGACTAGATTCTGTTCGGAGGTAAGAGAGAGCTTTCTGAGCAACGGCCTGCTAAGACACATTTGTTCACAAGTCAGTAAACGATGTCGACTCAGTTACACAGCAAAAGGAAAAGGGGGAGAGTAATAACTCAGATTCAGTTATGCTTAAGCGTCTGAGCAAATAGGAGTCTTGCTGTTAGTATTAAGTAATTACGGTACAATATACCACCTCATTAGATTCACTACAATAGTGAAGTGCTTCACTTTGGCTCAGGATTAATATATAACATCGGTTTGCATGTTTCAGCTTTATTTTAACTTTGATGACTTTTATGCACACAGAGTGTAGAAAGCAAAGTAGAATAAAATCGCCACACCAACCTCCATTATCCTGTCATGAATCTGAAGAGCCCCTTCCTTATCTGCTGGTCCATTCTCCACTACCTTTGATACAAAGATGCCTTCATTTGAAGTCCCATCTTCATTATCCTGGAAGCATAACATCCAGTCATTATCACTGCATACACAGAGTTACAAATATTACTGTCTATACAAAGTCACATGCGGTGCAGAACTTAATACTGAAAGTAAGTATATTCCCCAAGTTAACAAACAGCCTTTCTCCTTACAGGGAATGAGGTTTCTTTACTATAACAGTGAGTCAGTAGTCAGTCAAAGACAAAAAGAAAAGCACCTTATTTCATGTAACTAGTAGGGTTGTCACAATGCCAGAATTTTGATTTCTGTACCAAGAGTAGCATCATGATACTCAATACCAAATCAATACTTTGGATATTAACTGGCTAAAACACCTCTTTAATGCCTTTAATGCCAAATGTTTATTTGACAGAACGCGGTCACGTTTTGATGTTTTTGATGTTACAGCTTAACTAACATGTTTTTTTAAGTGTAATCTCTTTAATCCTTACTGAACTCTTTCTGCATGTCAACAAAATACAGCAAAATCCTATGACAAAATGGTGACTTTTTAAGTTTTGAAAGTTTTGAACAATATGTTCAATGATGTCTTATTATAAGTTATTACTTAACAGACTTGGAACACTTCATCATGGACAGCACTATAAACACCCTCAGCTGATCAGTCACATGACTGCCTTACTGATTCACAAATATCTCAAGACTGAATCATCAGTCCAAAAGATATAAACACAATACAAGTAATAACATTTCCAAATACTGATAGCTACTAATTAGGTCACATTAAAGATGACTGAAGGACGTTTTTCATATCTGCAAGTCATGCCATATTATCAGGTGGCTGTATGTTAGTGTGTGTGTGTGTGTGTATACATATACATACACACAGTACCTTCTCATTCAATTTATATTTTCTACATTGTAAATGAATACTGAAGTCATCCAGACTATGAAGGAACACATAAGCAAACTTAAAAGTGTTAAACAAACCAAAATATGTTTTAGATTTTAGATTCTTCAAAGTAGACACACAACTGATGTCTCAAACACATTAAGAGGCAATAAATGCAAGTCAAGAACTCTTGACCAGACACAGCTGTTAACTGAAAGCCATTCCAGGTGACTACCTCATAAAGCTGACTGAGAAAATACCAAGAAAGCTGCCATCTAAGTAAGAGGTGCCTACTTTGAAGAATGTAAAATATAAAACTTGTTCTGGTTTCTGGTTTGTTTAACACCTTTTTGATCAGTAAACAATTCCATATGTAATTTATATATATATATAATTGAAGGAGCACACAGACAGTGCCAGTTTCACAAGAGTACAATGCTAAAGTCATTAAATATATCACCAGCAAGACCACAGATCAGTGAGGAATGTTCAGGTATTTTAATTTTTTGGCTTGTATTGAAAACTCTGCACAAACTGTAGCAATACCACAGGACACCAGGAGCTGGACTGTAGTACTACTGCATTCAATCAACTACCAATATAATAATAATCAGTGACACTACAATAAAGCAATCACATTTTGGTTTCTATTGTTTTTTTTCCCTTTTGTAAGAAAAAAAACATCTTGGCCATCTGGAATGGCAGCAGTCCTATTACAAGGTTCTTAAAGAACCACTTTAAACACCTCATATGCAAGGTGAGTTCATGTTAATGTGTGCTCCAAGCTTAAAATGAAACATATGGAATGTCTTTTACAAGCTTCAAATGTTCATGTTAAATGTAGAATGGCCAAACGTTCTACGCAATAGTTCAGTACTAAAACATTATTTATTATTTAGAACATTGTACCACTTTGGTGATTGACATTTATGGCCTAAACTGCAGATCTACCTCTAACAGTGATGGTTATTCCGTCTGTTTGATGAGACTGAAAAGTTATACAGCAAATTATACACACTTACAGTTTTGTTACATTTTATACAACTTCTTTACATGTCAAAAGTGACATCTCATGAAGTTAGAGTTTTATTGAAGGAGAAGAGTAGTTTAAAAGGCAGAAATTGATTTTGTGTAGACATGTAAGGGTTACAGTAAGTCCTATCTGAGTCTTCTTTTTGTTTGTACATCATCCAATAACTACAGCCCACATAACATGATGGTGCGTGGAGCTGAATGCAGATAAGCATCATGGCAGAAATCAACCCACTTGAGTTAACTCAGTTACTCACTGCTGGGCTCCACACCCCCTAAAATGACACACAAGTGGTTGCAGGTGCACACAACAAAGTGCTCAATGTTGTGCTTTGCTAAGCTACTCTACTAAGACAGTCTGTCACTTGAAAGACTTCCCGAGCCTGAAGTGTCAAGAGTCCTCACAGATGCTGAGGAAGGCAGAGGCAATTTGGATGGGAAGGATAAAGGCAGCCATTCAGTGTCCATCAGTGGGCCATAAACTGATAGCATGGGCTTGGGGCTTTGAAACATTTTGTTCAACCACATCAAAACCATACTCTGAGCATGCCAAGTCCCGTGATACTGCGTAGTAATTTTTTATGGAATACTTGAGAAACCGCAGGAAGTCAAGCTGTGAATGCTGCAGCTAATTACTGCAAGGCCTGCTTCCTCTCAGCTCACAACAACAAAAACAATAACACAGTTGTTTACTTGAGGATACTCTTCCTAGCTGGCTGTGGGCACATTCTAGAACGTCTAGATTTTAGGTTAATGAGCAGAAAGATAGAAACACTACTTAGAGTTCAGCTTGTCCGTATAAAGGCAGTTATCCAGAAGAAGCAGTATCATCATTGCATTGATTGAACTCTTCTTTAACTGTAACTAGATCTGAATCAAGTGTGTCAGGCAAGATCTTACTTTGCCATGAATATATTCTCTGAACCTGGATCATGTGAAGGAAGTGAAAAGATGACCAGTTTGAAGGTCATTATACACTTACAAAGCATGTGTAGTATCTCCACACAAAGTAATACTCAGTCTCATAACAAACATAACGAATGCAAGTCTTTTTATTTGTTTTTGAGGTTCTGGAAAGTTTGAACAGTTTGGAGTTTGGAACTTTGAACAGCAGTGGTCAAAGAATAGTGAAGTGAGTCATACTTCTATTCCAGACAATCCTCATAATAACTCGGTTATTGCTGATATGGTAACAAAAATAACACCTTCAAAACAGACCACGCTACAAGTGGAGACCCGCCCCATTTTGGACACTGTGGCAAGTCCAGACTGTCTCTCGGAGTCAATCTGGGAATGCTGAATTCCCCTCAGCTCCAGTGACCCTGCCCCCAAAAATTATGAAGGTCCTTTAAAACAAAAATAATCTATTATCTATCCATTCTCTAATATCACACAAGTGATGCATTCAGTCATTATTTTCACAATGAACTCTAAAGAAATGACTGATGTGAGACATTTCCATGAGGAAAAAAAGTGTTTCTCTCTTATAGACTTACCGTACATGGTCTTCCCCCAACAATATTAAAGCCCAAAGATCCAGACTCCCTGTGGAGCATAACTGTGATGCTTTTATTCTCACCACCCTGGACACAAGACAGAGGACACAAGTGAGACAAAACAAGCATTTTTCTCTCATGCAAGTTGATGTATGACTACAGTCAAAGTAGACTTTACATTTTTGTGAGCTAATACATTGTTCCACTGGTTGGCATTATAGAGTAAAATAAATTAAAGAATTAATAGAAACGCAGGCATTTTAGCTCAGAAGACCAGCAACACTTAAACATTCTGTTCTTATGGAAAGCAATAAATGTATTTGACTAAAACGTCATCATTGTTACTCAATGACACTGTTCATGAGCACAATGGATGACTTTGCATTTCTTGTGAGCATATATGTTTACAATGTAGATAACACATATACAATGCACTTCAGATAGAGGTAAAACATAGTCATAATGAAGAGATAAGCCTGTTATGAGCACTAAAACCCTCAAATAAAGCAGCACAAATCAACAAATTGCTTAAAATGTCTTGAACAAAAGAGCTGTCAAGTGACTGGTAGCTTTAAGGGTTAAGACCTTGGTCTTTCCTGGTTTGAAAGGTATATTAATAAACAAACAGCCAAAAGCTCACTCAACAACAGGATGACATGTATATTTTGGAGACCAGGGTTGAGTCTTAATCCCTCTTCCTATCAGAATGACAGTGTTGTGGAGTCAGCTGCTAGTTTTGTGCACCATAGTATACAGTGCCTAAAAATACTGGTATGTACAGTGCCAACCATCTTAGCTGATTGGAGGCAGTGCAGTGGAATGTAAGCCCCTAGGGTAGGTCATATGTCCCATAATTCCATAGGAAACCAAGAGGGCGCTAAAATGAGAATGGAGTGCATTATTGACGTTCAGTTTGTGACTATGTGAGACCGGACTTCATTTGTTAAAAGGACACAAACATATCCGAAAAGGAAAGGCATGTGGCTGCTTCATAAGCGTTTGCTTGACACCTCACTCCATGGTATAAGCAGATGCTGCATCATCTTGAACTATCTACTTTAAAAAACACAAGAGGGCTGCTGTCAGAGCATCGTGTGGAGCAGCTGGGTCAACAGTCCATGTTAAGTGGAAGGACACAATCCCTTAGATGACAGCCCGCTATCATCGCACAGCTTTCTCTAGACACTGGCCTTCAGGGATATGGTCACGTTAGAATTCACCTAACTGATGGAGCATTCAGCAGGAACAACTAGAGAGACCACATTCCGCAACCAAAACAGACCACTTGTGTCCTCTCAGATGTCGCTCAGGGTCCTCAGGAGTGATACTTTAAGAGTGAGAATTAAAAAAGGTCATTGACCTAATATTACCCACTGAAACTGCTCTACTACAGTGGTCACCAAACCAGTTCTTGAAGATGTCTCCAAATAGTTGAGGAGAAAAGATGCACTGTGATTATGATTTGATTTGATTGGTTAATTGAGAAATACAGGGGTTGGACAATGAAACTGAAACAGCTGGTTTTAGACCACAATAATTTATTAGTATGTAGGGCTTCCTTTTGCAGCCAGTACAGCGTCAGTTCGTTTTGGGAATGACATACACAAGTCCTGCACAGTGGTCAGAGGGATTTTAAGCCATTCTTCTTGCAGGATAGTGGTCAGGTCACTACGTGATGCTGGTGGAGGAAACTGTTTCCTGACTCGCTCCTCCAAAACACCCCAAAGTGGCTCAATAATATTTAGACACAAAGACTTGCTGTCTTGGTCACAGATGCGCCAGCAAGACGTGCAGCAACAATTTGTCCTCTTTTGAACTCTGGTATGTCACCATAATGTTGTGTGCATTGTAATATACTATATAACTGTGCTCTTACCTGCTAACTGAACCTTCACACTCTGCTCTTACTGGTGCAATGTGACATTAATGAAGATTGGCCACCAGACTGGTCCAATTTAGCCATGAAACCTCCCACACTAACATGACAGGTGTCTCAGTTTCATTGTCTAACCCCTGTACTTAATTGATGAAAGTGTCCATATTGTTAGAGATCAGAGTTGGAAGTGGGAGAGTGTGATGTCAGCATCCTGGAGTGTGTGTTAATTGTGGCTGGTTGTTTTGAACTTGCAACTGCATTAACTGTTATATTACATTAGCTACTTTAATTAATATAATTCAGCATTTATTTGCTTAAAAGTGCAAAAGTATGCATCACATTTTAGCCCAACACCCCAGAGTTGCTTCTAATCTGATTCTGAAGGTGTCGTGCATCCCAAGTTTTTGTTTCATGATATGCAGCAAACAAAATAACTGATCTCCAGGAGAAGGGATGATGCCCACTGTGCTCTATTGACTGTTGGCACATCTTCACTCCACTCTTTCTAAAGCATGACTGTGACTGGAATTCAGCATTACCCATTTCAACTGATTTTGTATAATTTCATATATAATAGAGGTGTTGAAATTAATCATATAATCGATGTATCGGGATGCGGGCATGGGCAATTCAGCATCGATGCAGTTATAGACAATAATCAATTATAACGTGATGTCATTCATCACATATGTAATAGCAAAAATGGTTAAAAATGCACCACATTTTTTTAAAGCCAAAATATGGACACATTTTGGATTCTACGAGTTGACTGGGAAGCACAAACTGGACAAGTGACATGTGGAGTGCAAAGTCTGCCAACCAAATGAAATAATACAGAAAATTCTTGTGCCGCATCGACATGCATCGCAATATTGAATCAAATTGAATCGTAGACATGATAATCATAATCGAAACAAATCGTGAGATCAGTGAAGTTTCACACCTCTAACATATAATGAAAAATACTACAGAAGAATTAAAAGGACTTGAACATGCAAGCTAGTAGAGTTTCCACTGTTCTATTAAAACAGAACCCAAGAACTCCATTACAGTGTTTCAATCTTTAAATTACACATTTATAAATATTTTCAATCTTCACTTTCTCATCAAATATACTGACTTTCATTGATTCAACTTTACAAGCATAAATCACCACTTGTGATGTTTTAATGCACCCACACAGAAACTTCATAAACTGAAGCGTACCAGAGAAACTAATGTGGCTAATTTGCTGCTGGCGTCTTGTGGCCTGTAGGCTACAGATTAATAAACATTCAGCCCTCCCCCTCAGACTGCCAGGTGGCTAAAGCTGCAGCTGACAGACATGTCTCAAGGCTGGATGAGGAACAGGCAGAGAACAAAAAATGCCTTCTCTGTCCACTTAGCCTAGTTTCTCATAGATATTCACAGCTGGAAAGCATGTAAATAAAGACTACAGAGTCCAAGCAGACCACAAGAATGTCAACACTATGTAGACAACTAAAGTTATGTAGAGTAAAAATGATCAAGAACATGTGACCACAAGCCCCTCACTGTGAGATTTTAAATAAAACTGGAAACTAAAGAGGAATGCTTTATAAAACTGAGCAGCAAGAAGCTCCTGTCGACATGATTCTCACAGACACAGATGATGACTATCCGTCATCAACCCAACTTACAGAAACCTAACATAGTTTGGGAGGATCATATCTGTCAGCTGTGCAAGTTACACAACCCAATTTACATAAACAAGACCAACTTAAACTCAACATGGCAAAAGTGCTATGCAATGTTTCAACTTCCATAAGCCTGATATCAACAGGTTTCACTTATAACATCATTCCAGCTAACATGAGAGCTCAACTTCCAAAAGGTTGATATGGTTTGGTTCTACCCTTCATGTCTAAGAGAAATGCTGTGGTAGACATGGGCAGATGAAAAAGCTCTAATAATATCTCAACTTCCAATCAGTGTGTGAGGCCTACATTAATTTTACATTTCTAAACATATGATCAGAAATGAGCCACCCATCAGCATAGCTTGTGAGAGTTACATACTGTACTATGAAGCCAACTTTCCAAGTTGACATGGTTTGTGTTGAGAGCTACAACCAGCCTAACTGCTGAAAACATAGTTGCTACACATCACCACAAAAACGTATCTTAGTTTACAGGACTCAGAAGTTGCAATTACTAGGAAGTTGCAGGACTGGGAAGTTGCAGGACTGGGAAGTTGCAGGAGTGAGAAGTTGCAGGACTGGGAAGTTGCAGGAGTGAGAAGTTGCAGGACTGGGAAGTTGCAGGAGTGAGAAGTTGCAGGACTGGGAAGTTGCAGGACTGAGACGTTGCAGGACTGAGAAGTTGCAGGACTGAGAAGTTGCAGGGAAGTTGCAGGACTGAGACGCTGCAGGACTTGACATAAACAAACTATACAAAGAAAGTCTGTGGTCCATCTCCAGGTTTGAGTTACATCTGCTTTTCCTCAAGTTGGCATGGATTGTGTTGAGAGATACTACCATCACAAACAACACACAGGAACATCACCGTGCCTCCTCATAACACTTCAACACACTCTTACCTTGCACGGAGCCGTCAGGGACCTGCTGAGCGACTCAATCCGCGCGCTGTACTCGGTGAACTTTTTCTGGTAGCGCAGCGCGGTGACCTGCAGCTCGCTGTGCGCCGCGGCCAGGCGCGCTATCAGCGCTTTCTCCCGCTTGCTCGCCCGCAGCGCCTGCCTCTTCAGCTCCTTGCCCAGGCCGTCCACCTTCGCCTGCAGCGCGCTCCCGTGCGCCTTGAGCGCCTGCACGCAGCAGTGGGCGCCGAGCGCGCGTTCGCGCTGCGTCAGCACCAGGCCGCAGCCGCGCTCGCGCTCGCACGCGCCCGCCGGCCGGTGCTCGCACTGTTCGCGCATGTGCACGTCCACGTCGCGCGCGTTAAGCACCTGGCCGCAGCCCCGGTGACGACACACGGCCGGCGCGAACTCGCACGTCTCGGCGTGCTCGGCCAGCCGCTGCAGAGGCACCACGGCAACGCAGCCTCGCGGACTGTGCTCGCAGCGCGTGGCCAGCTTCAGCACGAGGCTCTTCAGCGGCGGCACGTGGTGCAGCTCGGCCGCCGAGACGCGGCGGCAGCGCGCCGGACAGCTGCTCCTCTGCGCCACCCACGGCAACACGCAACCCGCGCAGAAGACGTGGCCGCACGGCGTGGTTAGCGGCTCCTCCAGCACTTTGTGGCACAGGTTACACTTCAAGTCCGGGTCCACGGCGCCCGTGAAGCGGTCCAGCTCGAAGCCCATGGCGCTTCACCCACTTCTGCCACAAGGCACGGCACGGCCAACCCGAGTAGAGTCCCACTGGTCTACTGCTGTGAGTATGTGTGAAGGAAGGGGGAGAAGGAGGAGGAGGAGGGAGTTCGGGCATTGGAAGAACTCCGAAGCGACTGACTGCGAGCTCCTTCTGACCGAGCAAACTAATTGCTGAGACTTCCTAAGGGGGGAAGGCTGCAAGTTTTGATACCGTAACTCTTCGAATAGGTGCGCATGCGCAAACGGATCTCGGTTTCTGTCATTAGTTTGTGATCACGTGTTTCTTCGGGTTGCTCGTAAAAATCATAACCATTGGATGGAAACTCCTGTGTTTCAATGTTCTGATAACTAATCTGTGTGACAGTGTCATCATTTATAAAACAATCTTTGTCAAAGATAATACATGTTGTTTTTTCTCCTAAACAGACTGAATTGTTAAGAAATGAATACATTTGGGTGAAAAACGACTTTCTTTCAATGTTTGGATACATAATCATCTGTGAATGTGTATCTGTACTTTATATACATACAGAAACATGCTGATATTATGAAATATATGTTTCTTCTATTGGAAAACAATAACCACTTAATTATGATCCATGTACTAAATAACTGTGTGTGTGTGTGTGTGTGTGTGCCTATAGGTATCTTTTAATGTACCATTAACAAATGTTTGAGTATGTAAGTGTGTATAGATTCATTTGTTATTGTTTTTTTATTTATTTTATTTGTAAAGTATCTATCAAAATTGGGAGTGGGAGTGTAGGGAGATACCCACCCCTGATTCCACACACCCACACCCCACACCCGGTACAAAATAGAGAGAGAGAGAGAGAGAGAGAGAGAGAGAGAGAGAGAGAGAGAGAGAGAAACCATCCCACTTGTTAAATGCTATCCTGTAAGGTATCTATTATCAATATCTGATAATAAATCTATCGCCTATCATCTATAAATCATCTATAAAGAAGTTATTCAAACCAGATCATGATCAGGACTAAGTCTTAACCTCAGTTTTTTATTGTAAACAATAGAGGGGGGGTGATATGACTACATTGTTCTCAGCATATACTATATAAGAACATTTTTATTAGAACAATTTGACCTCTGTATTTAACCCATACCTGTAGTGAAACACACACGTGCCCAAAGCTGTGGGCAGCCCTATTTGTGGCACCCGCGGAGCAGTTAGGGGTTAGGTGCTTTGCTTAAGGGCACTTCAGTCATAACCTCTCTGGGGATTGAACCTGCTTCCTTACGGTCACAAGACTAGATCCCTAACCACCAGGCCACAGATGACTCATATACAGTTCATGGTTCTCAGTTGAGTATGGGTCTGCTGTGTTTCTTTTTCTTTTTTTTTTCTTTTTTATGATAATCAGCACTAAGCAAAGAGAAGTCTGAGCAGTGAGCAGTGCAGTTATTTGAGCAGTGCATCACCATGTTTTTTTTTTTTTTTTTTAACAATTTGACCACTGCGAGTAGCTGCATGGTAGTCAATACACTGTCAGTAAACAAAAATACTGGGCAGTCTCTTAAGATTAAGACTAAGATTCACCTTTTTGCCAATGTGATTTTGCACACAATGGAATTTGACCTCTACATTTAACCAATCTGTGCAGTGAAACACACACACACACACACACACACACACACACACACACACACTAGTGAACATACTAGGCTGTGAGAACGTGTGCCCAAGGCGGTGGGCAGCCCTTTTCCACCGGCGCCTGGGGATCAGTTAGAGGGTTAGGTGCCTTGCTCAAGGGCACTTCAGTCATGTCCTGTCAGGGGATCAAACTGGCAACCTTCTGGTCACAAGACCAAATCCTTACCACTAGGCCATGGCTGCCCCCCTCTTAGTAGTGTCCTCAAGGGTTGATATACATTAACATATCTTACATTGATTAAACTATTACTTGTAAGTACATTCAAATTCCTCAATTTAAGTTTTACAGGTATCCAGCCAACGAATGATCCCATGTTCATCTTTCTCATGTTCACCGCGCATGCTTCCAACCCAGATAAAAGTGAACTTATTCACCGGTACTCCCTCTAGACACCCTCCACCCTTTATAGGATGAACATTCCGGTAAATACATACACATTCTATTGCCCCTTCTCATATTAATGTTCTTACAGTTAGTAAACTCAATCTCTTTAATGGAGATAAAGCTGGTGATGTGATTAATCTCTATCTGACCACATCGCACTAGGACTTTTACAGTGGACAAACATACTGTACCAGACAACAAACATGTAATTTAATCAAAATATATCCATTATTTTGAACTGACAGTTACAAGAATTGGAATAGAGAATCTTTCATTCTTTATTAATAGCTACTCACAAACACTGTATCTCCCTCCACATGACCTAAATTTGTACTCCTAAACTAAGACTGCATCATGATAGCCCTCAGGTGATGCACAACTGTCTGTTTCAGTATGCTGATAGCTAGTCTACATCTATGTCTGTATTGCATATGCAGTGTGCATGGTGGAAAACTTCCTTTCAAATACATCTCATTTAAATGGGCATTTTCCATCTCTCCAGGATGCCAATCATAAAAGCATTTGAATTGTAAATGACTGCAGGACATCTCAAGGGCCAGTGGCATTTGTTTTCAGCAAGAAGGCCTGACTGGCCTGTTCAATGGCAGCTTGCTGACCTTTGTAAACAGCGTCCGTGTTAGAAAGACAAAACAGATGGAAAACACTTTTTTTCTTCAGCCGTCAACATTCTGGGAAATCAAATTACTTGTGATGCTATGCTTAAGCAATTCAACCCACATGTGCGCTATTAAATAATAGCACTCCCAGCTCATCAGTAACTGTGGGGGGAAGAAAGTGAAGCCGAAAAAAGCACGCACGCAATCAATCACAAACTAACGTGGCTCCTCTGCCTCTTTTCTCCCTCTCTTGTGGAAAGAAAACCAGGCTTCACAGAGAAAAGGGCCGGCACACAGGAGCTGCATTGTAATCTGATCGTTTACCCAGAGAGAAGCTTGAAGTAATGCAATCATTACTTTGAAAGCGGACACAAGCGCTGCATTAATGTCACAGACCAAAAATTAAGAGAGGTCTTGGTTCAAAATTGAGCAACAGTGGGTTTAAACCAGGGCTGGAAATAAAAAAAAGGTCTTCACAGCATTACAGTACTTTTTTAGCAGTATTGGTTGAGTACACGTTTACAAACACAATATTTAATTGAGTTTATTTCTAAATGCAGCCTTTTCAGTTTAGAAATGTTCACAGTAAAATGTAGCTGACTGGCTAAGTAAGCTCAGATCAATAACTATTTTATTAATAAAACATTTACTGTTTGTCACTTGAAAAACAGTATAAAAGCAGATGAATACTTCATTACAAATAAATGAGGTAGAATATTTTTATTAAACTTAAAACTATTTCTTATTTATTATGTTACAGGGACATTTTGAATGAATGAATGTTACACTTATATAGCACCTTTCTCAAACCCAAGGATGTTTCACCATCAACACAACACAATCCATTAAATATTTAAAACTCAACCACACACCAGCGAGAAGTAGCAGCATATCGCGCACAGCGTACTCTCAACCAGAAGTGACCGTCCACCTGGAGGCCTGCATCAAGCACTAGAGGGTTCACCCAGGACAGAGTGCCAACCATATCTGGAGATACACACATGCATTCATACACACTGACATACACATTCATTCACACACACCAGTGTCATTTAGAGTAGCAATTCACCTAATCATGTTTTTGGAGTGAGGGTGGAGTCCCCGGAAGAAACCCACACAGACATGGGGAGAAACTCCACACAGACGAGGACTTGAACCCAAGATCTCAGCACTGACAGGCAAACATGCTAAGCACCAAGCCACAGTGCTGCATAAGACTTCCCTGTGTGCATGAACTTCCCATTGTGCAATCAAACAATATGTAAATATACTGAGTATTCATAGGTTTTATATAACAACAAAAACATCTTTGACAAACCACAGCACTGAGAGGCGAATGTGCTAACCTCTAAAACAACATGCTTAACTATAATTATAATGTGTTAATTATAATTTAGTCAAAGTAAGAAAATGTTCCATGTAGCATTCAAGATAAATTTTAAGGTAATATAATGGGCATAAATAGCTAATGTTTCAAGTGAAATACTCGTTATCTTCATATAATGTAAATCACTGCTGTTGAAAAAAAAAAAAAAGGTATTTTCTTTTTTGGGGATTTTAATAGTTCAGCTAATGTTTACATTGTTTTAAAATGTAATAATGATCGGACCAATTGAAATGCTTGAAAATTGTTTTGAACACAATCTCTTTACATTAACTTAATTGAAAGAACATTAATGTAAAGTTTACATTTGGATATAATATATTCTTTTTTACGGGAAATATTGCTTCAGTTATCATTAGTTTCGGTTATCATCAGGTTGCTTCAGTTATCATTTGTTTCGGTTATCATCAGGTTTCACTGTATTCATTTTTCTTTGGATAAAGATGAAATATTAACTTAGTATAAACTTTATTGATGTTGGAACCACTGTATTTCATCTTTAAAACTGTATACTAAGGGCAGAATAATCTGTAGCCACAGGCCTCTTGTATTTCTATTGACCTCCATGTCATAGACTTAAAGAGTTAGTGAGTATTGATTTTATGATGGGGCACTTTGTCACTGATCTAAGCGTGGAACATTTATACAATAAACAAATAGAGCTGAATGTGATGCAGGTACTTTCAGTCACATTTCTCTTGTGATTTATTTCTCCTGCAATGTTTTATATCAGCTCAAATATACAGTTGTAAAGCTGTTGTTTTCTATTATGCTTCTGTCAAATATACAACTACATGTTATCTGCATGTAGAGGCTGTGATTAGATTAAGTTGAAACTATACAGACATTTTCACAAGTTTTGCTATGTGTAAATCCAACGAGAACGTAGCTAACATAGTTATAAATAAACAATGATTTATTTTCCCACTGAGGACCCAAACAGTTCCCAGGGCCTGTTCTGTTCTAGACTGACATCTCAGGATTTGTTTAGACCACTAAACATGAAAGTGTCCCCCAGTTTCAAAATCAGACATATGCACTTCCTTTAAAATAAACATTATAAAATGAGTCCAAGGAAATCATCGTTTTGGTCATTGCTTCATTCATAGAATAAATCACACCTACATTATTTTAATCACCTTCTTCTTGACTACAGCGTAGCATTAATTGGACATATGCAAGTAAGCAGTGTTGGGAACGTTACTTTAAAAAAGTAATTAGTTATAGTTACTCACTACTTGTTCAAAAAAGTAACTTAGTTAGTAACTGAATTACT
>BRDA01011890.1:0-10581 GCA_036984385.1 Crenuchus spilurus
AATTCAGAATAAAATATTTATAATGTTTTATTAATAATATATTGGTATTTATTAATAACTAATAATAATAATTTAATTTATGTTCAAGCACCCCCCCAACACACACTCCCCTACTCAAGCCAGTTTTGTCCCCCCACCTCTGAAATCAACATTTTGTCACTGGTTGATAGGTAACATTATCATCACAGAAAACAGCAACATGTACAGGTGCACTTTCTGTTAGAACTGTCAAGTTCCCACTGCCATTCAGAGACATGTGAAATGCCACCACCACCCTGTGTTTGGCAGTTGTTTCTTGAAGTCAGTTCTCATGTGTTTGGTGGTAAATGCACTTCCATACATTCACTTTATGCACCACAAACCTGGATTTGTCCGAGAAGTCAACATTTTTATTATCTTCCACTATCTAATTATGGTACTGCCATGTAAAGTCAAGAGGATGTTGATGATGTACCTTGGTTAACATTGGCCCCTGAACATGCAGCTGCTTCGCAGGCTTAGACATAACAGGGTTCACTCAATGGTGACCCCTGACACTTCCCATGTTGCTCCTGTGTACATTATAAAGGTTAACCGGTCCACTGTGGTGCGTTGATTGCTCTTTACCACTCAATGTACAAGAAGTCAATTCTCAGTACACCTTCAATATGGCAGTTGTAGAACATTCCTCAAAGTTTCAGAGATGCTACCATGCATCTGTGGCATCTGAGTTCATTCCAAACCAGGGGTGGTTTTATGACAATGACTAATGGAAAAATTTGGCTGTGTGCAGGCTCCCCTTAAACTTGTTCTGGTACCTCAAATTCAGTGAAGGCCTACTGCATAAAAAATAAGCACTCTGTGAGGTGTTGTGTTAAATTGTAACTGCTGGCTTTTAATGTGCAGTACAACTATTGTCAACAGCTAAATGAAAGTTTACATTTAGGACACAACGTCCTGTCTCCATTTTCTGATAATTATTCAGCAGATTTTTTATGGTAGGGGTGGTAACATCTGCAGCCTAAGAAATCCTTAGTCATGGACAGGTGATATTCTCCTCCCAGTCCTGTCATTCACCACAAAAGGGCTTAGCATATTACCTTCACACCCATGAGACAAAAACAGGCCTTACAGTGTCCTTTAGCCAAGACATGGATGTTCTGGCCATATAACTGTACAGCCAAATGGAGATGTGTTTCCTAATCTAAATCTAAGGATGATGCAGATAAACTTAATAAGCCCTGTTTGGCAAATATTTGCAAATTTGTTTGAGATGAGGAAATGGAAAATGATTTGATTGCCATGCTTTATTAATAAAACCACATGCATTCCTTCATTTGTGCCTCAAACAACATAAATCTGTGTATAAATGTTACATCACCTTAGGGCACCTTAGGTAATAGCATTTATGCATAAGCCAAAGTCAATTACTGTGAACCAATATACACTCACAGTATCATTTTTGTCATTCCATGCTGTGTAAGAGATAAACTGCAGCTATTTGATCAATCTAAACATCAAATTAAATTTCCTCATGCTATCTGATGACAGAGAAATTAACCTTGCAGTCTGTATTTGCTCCCCAAGGTTTTGAGACTAAATTTGTGTGATTATATTTAGATTAGAAGCGTTTTTTAGTCTCTGATAGACAGGAAGAGTTTATGGAAACTATGAGTGTAAGAGGAACCCAGTCATCGTGTCCTTGGAGTACAATAGCATGGTGTGAGACGGCCAACCATTAACAGCTCGCAGTCTCTCTTGATCAGTAACACATTTATTCATGTTTACACACTAACCTAAAGTTATCATGCTTTCTAAACTGCAGTGGTGTCAGGAATATAAGCTGTAAATCATGGATTCAGTGTCATTCTCGAGAGAGCTATTTAGAGCTGAAGAGAAAAGAAATTCCAGGACTTCTTAAAAAATTCCAAGAACAGCTGTTCAGAAATGCAGGTGCTTCATATGGTTTGTCACTGGCTAATGTAATGCTTGCCTACACATGAAACTGGATTACAATTCTTTTCTGCAGAGAGATGTAGGCTCACTTTTTCATTTTTATTTATTTTTATTTTTGGGTTATTTATTTTTATTTATTTATTTATTGGGGGGGGGGTTCTAAAATGTAAAACAGCAAAACTAAAAATGCTTACTTTATAAATTCTGCAAATAAGAATAGTGAGATATTCTTATTCATAGTATTCCGCCTCTTTTCTTTGACTCCTGGAGACATCTGCTGGTACTACTGAACTCAAGTACTTCACACTAAACTCAAGCTCCTCGAGAACCACCATGGATACCTCTAATTTAAATAGTTAGTAAGGTGAATCCTGCATTTTCAGACCATGCCCTCCTTTGTGTGAGCATGTTAAATTGCTGTCAGCTGTGAGAAAACGATTGCTTAGCCTAGTAAGTCTGCTCAAGATGCAGTTTTGCTTGGCCAATGTTTGATATAGTACTGAATATTCATAAATTGTTACTCCACAATTTAAATACACTAAAATAGTTTTAATGAATAGTCTGAATACACAGGGCACAAGCTTGTAGTTAAGAAGGCGTTGTTATATTCACACTGGGTTTAGCTTTAACATGGGCATTTGAAGTCTGAAAAGCATTCAGTTAATATGTTCATTATTTAGCAAATGAAAGCCTTACTCATATGGTGACGCTTGTATCTCTCTGCTTAGCTGGACAAGTCTTAAACCCAGAGGAGGATGGAGTTCCCATTTTTTGACTCTTGGTTCCTCTTAAAGTTCCTTTGTTCATTTTCTTCATCAACTAAATCTGGATTCTTCTCAGTGTTAGGCTGTCTTTCTAGATTGTTGACATAATTTTGTATGCACTTGAACTGAATCTTCTTCAGAATCTTGGAAGTGTTATTGATCCTGTGGCTTTGTTATGTTGCAATTGTCCTGGAAAAAGACTCACATACGGTTCCAACACTTTTTGGTCCTGTGTATCTCCTGGAAAACGATCCTTGTTTCTAAACCTTTCGATTGTCTGTGTCTGGTCCATTTGATATTGTGGCATAAAGCGGGATAATGATCATGTTGAATGATGATAATGCACAAAATCAGATTTACATTCATTCACATTATTATCCCCAATTTGTTGACACATTCTTTCTTGCCCATAAGCTAGTAGATGTGTGTTTTATTGATAGTATTCTTATCTGGTTCAAGCTTTATGTGGAGATGATTCATTTTAATTTTCACTGCTTGCCAAGTAGATGACCAGATGGACCTAACCACATAATACACAGAAGCTGTACTCCAAGGAATCCTCAGCACTTTCTCAGTAATAATTTCAGTGCCATCTGACTTCAGGCTTCCCACTACTGGCCTGTATTTACAGTCATTCTGTTTTTACTTTCCATATGATTTTCTTGGTAAAGAATACAAGTGGTCTACCACTTCCTTCCTCCATGCAGTTAAATCCAGTTGTTTGCTGTTGTCACTGCTGACACTGCTGATCATTGGGCATGAATAACGTCCTATATTGCTGCTTCTTAATACATGATACATCATCATCATCTCTGGACACAAATTTACTTGACTTTGTTTTGAGTGTTGTAGTTTTACTTTACTTTTTCAGCACAGAAAACATGATCATATATCAGCCTTTTCATATATCTACATAGTAATTATCAGATATTGTGTCATGGTATGAGAATTCAACGTGGTTATCAGCTGCAGCCATCAAACAGCGACAGCTGTACAATTAATAAATATTGATGGATTAAACATTATCATTACTTTTATATTCAAAGTGGCATGGTGGCTTGGTGGTTAGCACGTTCACCTCCCAGCTCTGGGGTTTTGGGTTTAAGTCATCATCTAGGTGGAGTTTCCATTTTCTCCTTGTATCTACATGGGCCTCCGCGAGGGTCTGTGGTTTCCTCTCACAGTCCAAAAACATAGAAGTCAGATGAATTGGGTACTCTTAATTATCCTGATGTGAGAGTGTGTGAACAGTGCCCTGTTCTGGCTACAGTTAAATTAATGCAATACCCTGCCCAGTGCCCAATGACGGGGTCCAGGGACTCACCGTGACTTTGACCAGGATTAAGCAGTTAAGAAGGTGCATGGATACAATATTTTAAACATTAACATAGTAACACATCATATATGATTAATGCCATTAACCAATGGCAGGGTTCTTGCAGGTTTCAGTGAGTTAAATTTAAGACCTTATTAAGAAGACCTTTTAAGACCATTCTCAGAAAAATTTAAGACCAACATGACAAATTGCCAAAAACTTTCTAATTCTATACAGAGAGGTGAAACAAGCCATCCATAAGCTGTAAAAACAGAAAAAACCCATCTGAGAAATTGCTACAATATTAGGAGTGGCAAAATCTGTATTTTGGTACATCTTGAGAAAGAAAGAAAGCACCGGTGAACTCATCAATGCAAAAAGACCTGAATGCCCATGGAGGACAACAGTGGTGGATGATCACAGAACAATTTGTGGTGAGATGAATAAAACTAGCTTTGATATGGATTACATGCATAAGATTTGAGCTCGGGCTCGACATGTTGTCGGTTGTCACAACAATAAAAATGTGAATAAAGTATGTGCTTTAAACACCAGCAGCTATACAAATACTGTGCGTGTCCGGCACCTTTTGCTTTGCACTTTATACCAAATAAAAAGAAAAGGAACCTAGCATGGCTTGCAGCATTACAACTTAAATATCCTCCAAATATATATATAGAACTTGCCCATCGCAGAACTTGCCCAAAATAAGCCCAACTGGCAACCCACCACATTCTGTTAAACAGACACCGCTTTTAAACATTATAAAGGTAAACATTTATTATGACATTATATCTAAACAACACCAAAATTATGCTAAACACTTTTAATATAAACATTTTGAATAACTTAAATTAATACATTCTTTGAACAACTTAAAATCTTTTAATCTCTGATCAAAATAAAAGTGCATTTTGTTTGGTGTATTTTGATCTCACTGTCCGTCAAAGTGGATCCAATGAGTTCTCCAAGATGGTCTACAGCACTGATTGATGTGCGGCAAGTTGGGAGATAAGAGTTTTACTCAAAGAAAGCCAAGCCCAAATAAGCAATTTCACATTCAAAAACAAGCCCAAAAAACCACAACCCGCGACTCACGAGATTTGCAAGCAACTTTAGAAAAAACAAGCCCAACGTCGCTTATAATAAGCGGACTTGGCAAGACTGTTGGCAACAGACGTGTCTGGCACTTTGAGGTTTGTTTCAAATGTAAAGTGCATTACAAATAAAATGTATTATTATTATTATTATTATTATTATTATTATTTACATTTGAGGCATTTAGTAGATGCTTTTATCCAAAGCGAATTACAATTGGGGGTTAGGTGCCTTGCTCAAGGGCACTTCAGTCATGACCTGCCCGGGGCACTTCAGTCGTGACCTTCAGGTCACCAGACCAGATCCTTAACCACTAGGCCATGGCTGCCCCATAGGTTTTCCCTTGCCTCTGTCGCCTTTGGTTTGCTCACTTTGGGTTTTGACTGATGCTAATCATGTAAAGCTGCTTTGTGACAATGGCCACTGTAAAAAGTGATATATAAGCACATTTTGATTGTAATACAGTGGAGAATTAATAAATTGTCTTGTGAATGTATAACTGAGGCGTTAAAACCATAAGGATCTAAAAAGAGGCAGTGATGAATAGTTGAGGGTGAAGAGCATCAGATGTCTTACATTAGATAATTGACTGGAATGGGATCTGAAAATATAGATAAGAGTAGAAAGGAAGGATAAGGGGATACTGTGCTTTAAATGCAAAAAAAAAAATATGTAGACATCTTCTGTTTTCCATTATGATAAGTTATTACTATACTATTATTATTATTATTATTATTATTATTATTAAGTAGTAGTAGAATATGTACAATTTATACTGATTTTAATAATAAACGTTTATTAATTTAAAACACTATACTACTAACAACTTCAACAATAAAATGAATAATATGAAATACTTAAACTATAAAACAGTAAAGGAAATGAAGGACAAAGTACAATTAAAAGAAGATTTAAGAGTTCTACACCTGTATTTTCATTTTGGGTGAGTTTCAGCTTGTGAATGGCGGCCTTCTGTCATGCATTTTCCTGGAGATTTTATTGAGACCTGGCAACCCTGTAACTGGCTGTTTTAGCTTAAAAAATATGTAGTTAGCTAGCCAACAATTAGCTACCCGTGCTAACTGTGTGGCCCAAAAATAGCTTTATGACACTGTTAACTCACAATATATAATGTTACACAAAAAGGCGTATTCACTAGTTTGCTCGCAATGAGTAGTTAAACTGAAAACCCGTCCCTGTGTTAGCTGAAGCGTCTGATTAGAACTCGTTCTACCTTAAATACACAGCGTTTGCATTGGTGAAGCTGTCGTCGGAAGAACGTATCTGACCGCATATTTAAGGTGGAACGGGGAGTTCCCATAAGACCCCGCGGGAACCCTGCAATGGGGAAATGGGGAATTAGAGTTGCATTATTGTGCATCCCTCTCAGATCAAACACTTAAGTGTAAACTTGACAATGATTAATTTAAGAAGCAATTTTATCCACCCTTCAACCTTTTAAAAATAACTTCAGACAATATTTTTAAAGACAATGAATGCACATGAACTGAAGATACTGTTTCAAGAGTAGTAGAATGCACATATTTTATTGTATATTATTATAATATGTTATAATAACATTCCAGGACCCACACAGTTTAATCACCACCTTCATACTCATACATCATGACACATCAATTCATTTCTATACCTGTAGTTCCAACTCTGACATGACTTTACACTGAAATTAAGATATATTATGCATGTTAGAACTAAACTATGCAAGTCGAGTAATTAGACTGGGATCAGCATTGGCCTGTTACACATCATGTGACCTGTGAATTATGTGTTTCTTGCAAAAGAAAAGAAAAAGAACCTGCATCTATAAAAACATTTAAAATAAGTTTAAGCCCTTCCTTGGCGCTTAACCATAAATAAGCATACATAAAAATGTTGATCTGTTTACTGAAAATATGTTTAAATATGTTCTCGAGACTGGACCTTATGCTGTTAGTTTGATGCAAACAGACACCAAAGCTGAAACATCCTGAAAACATTAATCTTATAAAAGGAAAATTCTGTTAATTAAATCTTTCTGACATTGGAGCATATTAATACTGCAGTTGTGTCATGAATAAAATTTGCCTCTATACTGTTTTACATTAATCCAGTCAAAAACATTATTCATGTTATAAAAAGTACAAAAACATATTTCTACATAGTATGTTAATCACTTTTATACTTTAATACTTTATTGTAATAAAAATTCATCATTCTGGTGTCCTGATTCTACTGTCTTATGGGCAAAACTAAAATTTGAGGTCATAAAAAGTTATAGTTTCTGAAATGTTTCATTTGATGTTACTTGGTCAATGAAGTGCTTTTTGTGTTTAAATGGCACAAGCAAATATGATTTCTGTGGCATCACTTTGGCAGAAAAAAACATCTAAATCAAGATATTCATACAGTGTGTGGTACTTCAAACAAACTGAATGTATAAAATCCCTTCAAAGCAGCCACAAAAGTGACCTAATGCCCTGGAATGTTACAGTATGACTGGAATGAGAAAGAGATGTTAGAGGTGTTAGACTCTACAACTCACAGTCACACAACTCATCTCACAAGTCCCTTTGAGTGGAATCAGAGCCCAAAAAGGCAGTGTATCCACTTCAGTAGTGGTTATATGTACAGTAAGGTTGGATGAGCATTGCATTAGTGCTGAGAACACTGACGGAGCATCACTGGGTTTGAGTGGGCTTGCTTTTCCTCTCCTGCCAGTCTTTCTTTCTCAAACTTAGCTCAGTCTCGGTGAAGGCTGCTGGGCCCCAGTTAGTGATCTTCTGTGGGCCCTTTGAGCCTGAACACACACATGCACACATAAAAAAAGAACAAGCATGAACATTCCAATAATACTAGTATGCAAATGAGAAACATACATGGAAGAGGAGAGAACAGTAGCACAAAATGCCCCTCACAATAAAGTAAACTCAGAATAACACAGTTGGGTATTCATTACCAGGTTGTATAAGACGTATGAGTCCTTCATGATGGGCCACCTTGTCCTTCCAGCTCTTTGTGTTATTGGCAGCATCCTGCAGTTTCTTCATCACTTCCTGTGCAGTGAGACATACACAGAATCAATGCCAACAAGCAACAATGTAGTCAGACATGTCTCCAATGCTTGAAATGTAATGCAAGATCTGATCACTAGAGGGCAATCCAAACCAAAAATAAACATTGTATTTTAGTCAGTTTGCTAGGATATGAACTAAACCTAATCTTAGATTAAACTATAGTACACATTTCAGCATTAACTGAGTCAACTGAGTCTAGGCTTATTCTGAGTGTACAGGCCAATAAGACTATGCACATGTCTGGTCCCAGAATTCTCCTCAATTACCAGAAACAAGTTATTCATCAACAAAAGCTTAACCTTTAGTTGTTCTGCTATTGAATATCAAGCTGAAAAAGATGTCTGGAAATGTCATGTAATGACCATTATGGCCAATTCACAATGTTCCAACTGAAATGGATATTAAAGCAGAAATAAATACATGTATAGGCAGGGCAGATATTCTGCAGGGCCAGCATGAAAAACAGGGATACACAGATGTAAGAAGTAATACATATCTCATGCATATTCATATGTACCTCATACTGCTCTAGCGCCCCCTGCCTCTCTGCTTCCAGATGGTTCAGCTGTTGCATGGCGGCCTGCAGGGCATCCTCTTTGGCCAAACGCTCTCGTTCCAGCTCCTCCTTCTCAGCTTGCGTCTGTGATATGGCTTGCTGCTGCTGTAAGTGGATCTGCTCCAACTCAGCACGCTTTGATGCCTCCTCCTCTAACAGTCTACCACACAACAGACACTTCAGCAAAAAAACTCAGTGAAGGCACTCCTGCAGCACATATAACCAACTTTGCAGCACACAGAAGTTAAATCATATGCTATTAACCACCACAAACAGTATGATACTGAATGCAGTATGCCCCTGTGCATATACACCACAATTAACGCTGAAAATGTAAACAAAGAAAGCTGTTAATCATCACAGAACATGAGATTGAAAAAAAAATCCCTAGCCTCAATGTACAAGAAATTGACTGTAATATCTGATTAGCGAAGAAGCAATTTTTACCAAAAATAATAAAGAAATAAATTAAGACAGATCTTTAAATACATCATAAAATGATAGAAGTATTTAAAAAACTTAACATATACAATTGCTAGCAAGCTTAAAAATCATAATTGCTTTCATATGTTTGCCCAATGTAGATAATTACAGCAACAGAGCAAAAATGAGTGAAAAAGAACAAACACTAAGTGTATTAAAGTGCTGAGCTTGTAACAGGTCAGCAAAAAAGGCAGGAAGAAGGCAAGTCTGTGGGGTCAGACAGAGAACAGGAACTGCACAGTACAGCTTGCACACTACTATCACCTCACTCTCTGATGATCCACTGTCATCATCAAAAATCCCAGTGATCTGTCCTATTACTCTGACCTGCTGACAGACCTTTTTTCCCCATGCATATTTTTCACTTAGCCCAGATGTCCTTGAACAGCCAGAACAGTTTTGCTTCTTTAGCTTAAAACTGGAGCTGTGAGGCTGATGTTGCTAACAAACAGCAGAAGCGAGTAGACTGAATAGCAGTTGTTTGGGTGAAAATACATAACCAATCCTCATCCAGAGCTTCAAAAAATAACAAACTTAAGAGCCGTAGTGGTGAGTTTTTATTTAATTTTTATAGTTCACAATAAGTCAACCTGTCCTAATCCACATAAACTGCATCCAGATCTTAAAGAAGGTCTCATAGATTAGTCAGAGTGGGTAAAGAGATGTTCTGGTGATGTATTTTGACAGAAACAACTGGACTGATTAGACACTATTGCATGTAATGTAAGCAACAAGGGGCTCTTTGCTCCTCTAAAGAAGAAAAACTCAAACATCTTTGGTGGATCAACCACATCAGCAGTACATAGAAAAAATATATAAAAATAGTTTTAAAGTCCATTAAGTCCTGAAGCACAGGTGTACCATGTTCTCACTAGAACGACTTACAGTGTTTAATTATGTTGATTATACAGCCATGTCACAAAGTTTAGGCTGCTGCCAAGGTTAGAGAGACCTTATCAGCACAAATATCAAAAGGCTCCTCTTTAGTGCTCATTTACACACATTTGAGAATCACAGGCTGTATTGACAACTCAGAGCTTACTGTTGTAAGTAAGGTGATACATTTTATTACACATTAATAACATTACAATAAACTCTACAGTAGTGTTCAAATGTTAGGGGGTCATTTGTTTTCAATGACAACACATACTTTCACTTCAGAAGAAAATGATTTTCTTAGCTCTTTGGTGACTTCATAAAATCCACAGGTGCTGCTGCCCCAGACACCCAACTGTCTACAAACCAGATTCCAAAAAAGTTTGGACGCTATACAAATTGTGAATAAAAACTGAATGCAGTGATGTGGAGATGGCAAATGTCAATATTTTATTCGTAATAGAACATAGATGACAGATC
>BRDA01011890.1:13800-28666 GCA_036984385.1 Crenuchus spilurus
GGATGCTTAGTCAGTCTATTTATCCCACAGAGCACAAATGAAGTCAAAAACTAAGAATGTCATACTGGCTCAGACGTCGCCCAGGATAAAAAGGTAAACGGTACCCACTGTGAGAGACAGGGTGGGTGTTGAGAAGTGTACTACAGGATGGATAACATCAAGACGTGGACTGAATTATCAGGTGCTAGCCTGCTACAAGCAACCAGAGACAGATGGCATTGTAGAGAAGTGACTCGTCTGTGTAGCCTACCATCGCGAAGCGATGACATGACATGACATATAAAAACTGAATAGAGGTAAAGTAATGGCTTTATAATTCAAAGCCATTCAGTATTCAATTTATACATTAATGAAATTCTGTAGTAATTATAGTGTAGTGTTATGCAGATACAAATCAGTTAAGTTCTGATATCTATCAACCTTACTGTACTCTTAAAAATGAAGAATTTGCAAGATGATTGATTGATGATTAAATAAAGTATGTACACTGTATATTTTATAACATCCCTAACCCCGGTAAAATCACTCAGGAAACTTCATTTGGCTTATAGCTATAACATACTTAATTTCATTATTTAAGTGTAAGAATGAGTGTATACCATTTTCTCCTTCTCCATTTCAGCTCTGTAAAGGTCCTCCAGCTCATTCTGGGTCTGAAGCCGTCTGCGCTCCTCCTCTGCCGCATTAGCTGCAGCTTCCTCCAGTTTCTAGACAATAGTGACATAATGACAGCTAAGCTTAAATTAACCTTAAACTGTAGGGCAGGAGATGCAGGTTTAACATTTATATTTAGCACACATGGAGAGTACAGCATTTTATTACCATATGTATATATTTATATTCACAGAGGCTTTGATAACAGACAAGACGCCAGACTACACAAGACACCATGAGCAAAATAAAAAATTAATCTACTAAATAATTGTCAGTAAAGCTGTGGTCAGGAGGATACAGATGCAGTCTTGATGACGATACACAATGCTATGAAGACATACATAATGCTTGAACTTGAAGGACAAACATCTGTACTTGACTATGGTGACAAACAATGAAGGACGAGACTGTGAAACACTAGGGAGGCATATAGCAAGCTTAATCAAGACATGATGAAACAGCTGGGCTGTACAATGACATTACGTAACTGGGGTTGGAGACATAACGTGAACAAGACCCATGGAAGATGTAAACAAAAGCACGTGGCAAGACTGGAAACGTAAACAAAAAAGTCGAGACAAGGCTATGGCAGGAGGGTTACAATAATAAATACACAGATTTAATGTATTGTGCAAGTATGAAAAAAGTAGTGGAGTCAGTATAGTTTAATGATTAGGTGTCAGGCTGGCTGAGGTGAGGCGGTAAAGAGCGGAGACAAACAGAGAAGTTTTAAATGAACTGATTTATTAATTAAACAAAACAAAACATGGAATAACGTAGCAAACTGGAACAAATAAAACACATGAAAAGGACAGTGTGACATCAACAATGAACCGTTCAGGACAGGACTAAGAAAGGACTTATAAAGGTAGGTACTTAACATAAGTCATAGAAAGCAGGACGTAAAACAGGTGAAAACATTACCACGACGGCTAACAAGCTAAAGACACAGACTCAAATAGGAAAAAATGACCATATAAGGAACTAGGGAGAGAGGAGCATAACAGACAGAGGAGAAAGCTTGACATTAGGACACGTACTGCAGTGAGATAAAATATGATGTCTTGTTAGCCATGCCTTAATATGATAATTACTGATTCCATATACTTTTTTAATAAAAAGGGCAAAAATAAATAACATTTTCTTTAATTTAATTGTCATTTCAAACACACTTTTAAGACATGCATATTTGTACTATAAATTAATATGTATGAAAATGCAAAGCCTGATTATCTTTCCACTAAATGTTCCTAGCTGGAACATGGCGTCTCTTTAATGTAGGTCATCACAAGCTGAATCGCTTGTTCTGTTACTGACCATAACTGGCAATTAGACATAAAAGCAAATCATAAAAATAGCTGTGAGGACTGTTTTTTTTGTGCACAAAGCACAAGCTCAATGCATATTTCATATTTGTTGCTATGTTCTTAAACCTTTCATTAGACTTTGCAAAGTTACTCCTGTACATCATCTGAGGCTCATGTGTGTCACTAAACAAGTAAAACCTCAACCTTCATTCCAAAAATTTCCCTCACTCAATAAAGTGACTTGTTATTCAACAAAATTATTCCTAAGAGATTTAATTATCATTTTATTATGTTACTAATTAGTTTGAGTGGGTGTTCAAAAAGCGGTCCAGGCTGGAACCTCATCATTTCAGTATGAATGGGTGGGGTTAAGCTTCTTTAGGCTGAATAGGTGTTTTTCAATGAAATAGGCACTTTCTGTTTTAAGCAGGACTCAGGAAACTCAATACTGTATCTGTAAAACTTTTGACAGTTAAAGAAGAAAACAGTCCAGTTTGCCCCTGAGAGATGATTAGAAGACCTTTACTGAGCCCAGTGATGGCCATTAGCAGTGAGCAGAGGAAATACAGGACAGTCATAAAGCAGCATGCAACAGAGAACTTGGCCAACAATAAAACCAAACACCACAGGACTTCTCAGTAAACACAACATACATAAACCTAAAAGAGAGCCCATTAACACAAGCCTTCCTGCTGCACTCACTCAGCCTTTTTTGTAACGGAAAAAAAACCACATTCACAAAGCCACAAACAACTCTACCGCTACTATTTCTGTAAGCAGACTGTATTAAGCAGGTTAAATTCCCATATTATTAACAGATGTGTGAACTGTTCATCAAAGGCTCAGGTATATCTATGTTTGTAGATGACCATTTTCCTTTGTACTGCTGCAAACCTGAAGGACAAAAGAACTGTCTTGAGAATTTGGCAAACTTGTTGTCTTACTTAACTGTAAAGTTTTATTATCTAACAGTAAAAAGCCTATTTAGCTTTCAAAAGAATACAACTAGGGCTGTCACAATTAACTGATAAACTCGATAAACCAATTTAAAAAAATAATTAGAGGTTAAAATATTTTTGTCATATGACAAACATATCAGCTTTCTTTAGTTTACTGCTTCAAACCACCTTTGAGCCAAAAAAGTTTCAGTGTGTGTTGTATCTGATAAGGAAACCTCTGACTTCATACCAAAGAAGTCTAAAGAAGATGAACATGCAATTATCAAAATACACCCAAATAGCTGCTTTATATAACATAATAATTGCAAGTATGTACTTAACTATAAGCATATTTTGCTTTCGAAAGATGGTAACTAGGGCTGTCACGATTAATTTATAAACTCAGTAAACACATTTGAATGCCCTGGAGTCTGAGGGTTTTTCAGACACTCAGATGTAGTCTGACATGCCTTGACTTCTTTATAAATGACAGCTAAATAATCTTAAATTTCTAAATTACACAAAAAAAATCTAAAATTATTTTTTACAAAGTGTTACACAGGCTTTTTTTTTGCACAAACTCAGCAACAACAGTGGCAAAACAGTAAGAGTGTCATAAATCTACATTCAGATTAAATCTGCTCTAAACTTAGATTTTCCAAAAACCTATTTTCAGATGTGATGATATATTGTGAAAAAAACACTCAAAAATTTCTAGTCAAGTCTTTTGAGTTCAGAACTTAATAAACATACAGTATGTGTTGGCTACACATGTGTCATTACAGTTTTTAGAAATATTTGGTTTTATTTTAAAAAGCTTAACAAATGTGAGTTGACGTTTTCACTCATTCAGTGGTACCTAGATTTAATATTTATGAGATAGATGTGAACATCTTTTTTATCTTTGTTCAGTTGAGAGCTTTTTGCACATAAAATATATACAGTGGTAACCCTACTTACGAGCATCCCTACTAACGAGTATTCCAGGTAACGAGTCGAGATCTCAGAATATTTTTGTTCCAGGTAACGAGTAAAATTCCAAGTAACGAGTAGCGTAAATTTGTTCAAGTATGCCAAACCGCTAGGGGCGCTGCGGTCGTAGAATCCCCTAGATGCTACCATAGAAGAAGAGGTCAGTCATTACCTTTGACCGCTGTCCAGTAAAAGTGAAAGTGCTAGTGAAAGCGACGCTAAGGTAGCAAAAGGTAGTGAACAAGAAAGTTAGATACATTTTACTTTTACTTTTAATATGATAAGTGTAACCATGCCATACACGTACGCCCGTCCTCCTGTCCTCCTTAGCCGCCAGCCTACACAAGCACCGTCAGTCTCCCTCTTAGCTGCCAGCCTACATGACTTCATGACATGGCTACTATTTTTTTAAAAACCCATATAAACACATTATTTAGCATATTAAAGTATACTGTATATTGGCCGGCTGACACAGATTAATCAGTTAATATATATGTGTGTGTGTGTGTATATATATATATATATATATGAATGTAGACCCTTTAAGGTTGTCGGGGTATGTTTCGCTTTGTATCTAGGATAAAATCTTGCAGAGATATATAACTTTTTTTTCTGGAATTTTGTTAATATGCCGACTACAGAAGGTTAAAAATCAGCTATTAAAAATGACTTTCTCAGTTTGTCAGTTGTGATTATTTAGCAATGTGTACGATGGTAACACATTCAATTCTTGTAACAGGTCATGACATGACTGAAGTGCCCTTGAGCAAGGCACCTAACACGCAACTGCTCCCCGGGCACCGTGGAAAGGGCTGCCCACCACTTAGGGCACATGTTCTCACAACCTAGTGTGTTCACTAGTGTGTGTTTCAGTGGACAGATGGGTTAAATGTAGAGGTAAAATTCCGTTGTGTTCAATCACATTGACTTTTTACATCAAATTTTATATATTTATTTAAATAATAAACCTTTTTGTAGGCTTCCTGTTTCTTCCTACCTAAAGTGCTCTGACATCTTGGAGGGCCTATGCATGATTAGATGATGTTTAGTTAATCAATTGTATGTAAAAAAAAAAAAAAAAAAAAAAAAAAAAAATTTTGAGCTTATGCCAAGTTCACAGTACACAACTTTTTTGAGTTGTCGGTTATTCACACTGCATGACTGGTTGAGCTGTAATCGCGAGTCTTTCAGTGGTTGTGGCTTTCACACTACATGACTTTTTTTTATTTTGGGAAATCCAACTGCTCTCCAAAAACACGTTTTGTCACGAGAACAGAACAGTGCCGCCGGTGCGATGGCTATGAGCCGGTGTACAGCGCACAGGATCTGAGCCAGCAGTACAGTTACAGTTATATTACATACATACTGTCACCAGCTTTATTTAATCTGTCCATTGCATTGATCATAGATATAATCAATCACATTATTTCTGCAGTGCAGTCACAATAACAAAGATTGCGACAACGGACACACGGGTCTCTCTCTCTATGTGATCCCATTGGTTGTACGTAGTTATTGCTCTTGACACAGCCGCCGACTGGATCTCAGATATTCAGCATGTCAAATATTTAGCGGGCATCTGCGACTGGTCAGCGATCATTTGGCAACAGCTTGGCAAGAGTCTTTCAGGAGTTCACACTACACGACTGAGAGAGCCCCGAGTCATTCCCAACTTGCCTCCAAGCAGAGCGATTTACAAAAAACTGGTCACAGACTGGAAAACTGGACTAAAATCATGTAGTGTGAACTAAGCATAAATTAATCCTCAAGATACAGCTCTAAAGGTTGTCCACACACTTTGAAGAGCTACCATGACCCAGTTGTCCTCTCTTAATCACTACCATCAGTCCAACACTAGAGTCTTTGTAGCAGAATCATGGTAGCTTGGTAGCTTTCCTTTTTGTTGATAATACTCCTCAAGTTTCACTGTTTCTGTATCCCCTTTCTCATGTTATTCACTAGCATGTGTGAGGGTGTGATTAGAAGTGTGAGTGCCACTGCAGAACTGCATTGCAGAGCAGTGTGAGATGTCTCAGGTGGTAGAGCTGGAACACAGGGCAGGTCTTGTGTCTCGGTGTGAGTCTCTGCAGGACTGGAACTGGAGTGAGGTTAGCTATCTCCTGGTGCGCTTATTGTCCTGCTCTGTGTAAGCTCTAAGTGGGTTATGCTGTGACTCATCAATAGCAGATTGTTCTCCATTCACAGACACACTGGGGTCACACAAAGAAAACTTGTTGTTCTAGTAAGTCCAATGACTACTAGTACTTCACGCTGTCTGCACAGTATTACTATGTCCATAGTCTTATAAAATATGTGTTACTTGCTTTATATAAGCCAGTGTACTTTATACGAAACAACTGTGGATTAAAATAATCAGCCTAATAACAACACCAAAGACATTGTGAAAAACAAACTGAAGATCACAGGTATCGTCATGGGCCTTCAACACTATATGCTAGACAGGATACTGCATCTAAATCCAATCTAATCCTGTACTACATCCTCAAATAACACACATTCACATTGTTTAATGAAGCTGTTAGCTGAGTATTTCTTCCCATGAAGTTGTGGAGAGTTTGATCAGAGCATGGTAGCCTATTTTAGATCTTAATGAAAGGGATTCATCTTAAAGAGTGTTATTGAATCAGTATCCATATTAGTTTCAGTGGTTATCACTGACAAATGGCTATAATGTAAAAGAGGTTATTCTCTCTACAAAACAACTTTCCAACACACAATAATAACTTTTCATCAATTTCCAATTATAATAATATATTTCATCTTGTAATTAACAACACGAATGTGGCATTAATTAAGAATCTGCACTATCACATTACACATTGCTAGTGTTATCACTCTTGACTACACAATAGTTAACAGCTAATGCCACTGCCAAACTAAAGCAACTAACATAAAGCTAGAATTAACACTTTGAATCATCTGGCCTATTTACTCACTTATAGGCCTGTGGAGGACTTATAGGACTTATCCTGTGGAGACACAGGATAAGTGAGGTTAAGAGAGCAAGCGAAACACCCATCCCCCTGCCCTCACCCAACCCCCTACCGAACACACGTCTAAATCAAATGTCCCTTCTTTAAGTTGTTTAAGCAGCCACTGGGCTGAAGGGTTTTTACTGGGATCATGATCCATGAATTAGAAGAAGAGTTGGGAGAAGAGCTTTCAGTGAAATTTGTATCTATGAATAACAAATGTCCATGACAGAGAACCACAGAGAGTTCCTGTGGAAATATACATGCTGAGAAATGTGGTTGAAGCCTTTGTTCCTGTTTTGGTTACTGGTTTAGAATTTGGATGATTATGCAGTACCTGTATCACCCTTGTGTACTTTTCTTTTCTCTGTTGTATAACATGATGTAATAGTCTTTCATCTGTACAATATGCATTAAACATTTAAACCATGTTATATAACAAAAGGACCAGATAGTGAGGTGTGCCAAGATGAGGTCAATGCAAGGAGCTACACTGTAGTGGTCAAAAGATGGTAGAGATGGAAATTATATACTACTAGTATATACCAGTACTCTTGTACTTGAGTGCAGTTTCCCTGTAGATTTTCAGAATTCATAATGTGTTCTTGAGGTTTACATTTAAAGCACTTACTGGTCTGGCACCCCTTTATCTGGCAAAACTCCTTCACCATTATGTCCCCACTCGTAGATTAAGATCATCTGATACTGGTCTCCTGGTTGTCCCCAGATTTAAGCTTGTCACCATGGGTGGTCGGTCATTTAGTGTGGCTGCACCGATACTTTGGAACTCTCTTCCTCTCTCTCTCTCCGTCTATCATCATCCCTACACACTTTCAAAACTCAGCTAAAAACTCACTTGTTTATTCAATATTTCCATTCAACTTAACCTTAAGTGTGTTGTATGATTTGTCCATATGTTTTCCATTTTTTGTTGTCAGTTTTTTGTTTGTTTTTGTTTACCTATTCCACCTCTATGTAAAGCGTCCTTGGGTTTCTTGAAAGGCGCTATATAAATGGAAATTATTATTATTATTATTAAGGAAGTACTTTTACTTTATTACTTCATTTTTAAATAACAGGGTAGAAGTGAAAGACAAAACACAGCAGCACTCAGCTGAACTCAGCTTTCATCCTGAAGAGGCAGTTAGCTGTTCAGAGCCTGGTAGCTTATTAACCTGTTAGCTCTCCAGGAGGTTGGTAAAGCTGAGTCGTATTTTTTGGCAGAGTGTGTTCAGTCTGCTTTCATGTCATGTCATATCTGTGCTATTTGCTTCAGTAAAGACTTGCATTTTGTGTGGCTATGATCAAAGCGTCAGGAAACAGTTAACATACAGACAGCAATCAGCCAATCAGCAGACGTAAGTACGTAGTCTTGCACACAGTAAAACGCCAAAATTAAGATTAAGATTAAGATTATGACTTGTACTGATTCCACTGCTGATTGGTCAGACCTACACACATGCACAAGCCTAAATGGCATACACCCTACATTCTAGATTGAGTTGCTCATTGGTAGTGTCGCAAATTAGTCAGATAATTAACTAATAGACAATAAAGACGGTAAATAAGCAAATGAATAATATTCAGTTTTGTGTTTGAATGTTCAATTATTTTAAACAATTGATAGTACTTATATTAATTATAATAACGAGAATAATTTCTAAGGCAATAAATATTTAAGGCATAAAATATACCAACATAAAAATTTCTGCAGTTTCTGCTCACAGACTCTCAAGTCTGAGGGCATTTTCACACCTGAAAGTCTGGAGCTTAGACCAGTGTTTGTCTTTTTGTTACATCATAGACATTTGGTCTTTTTAGTGTTTTTAGTGATTGCACTAAATAACTTTTTATGACACACATACGTCCTATCATCATCACCTACATATGTTGCATCTACCTATACTTTACTTTGATTGGTTAATAGAAGGGGGTTGTCTGACATCTGGGTGTTGTCGATTTGTCAGGTAAGTAATTGAGCAGGACGTCTTTCCCTGACAAAATTTTATGAGGTATGATGTTAAAATAAGGTATATGTTTCACCATTTTTGCTAAGTTAGTTTCTTCAAACTGACTTTTCACATGTTCATCTGCCCAAATTTAAGTAAACATTGAAAATGTAAATGTAATATGTAATATACACAAGCAGTGCACACTGGAGTCAGTCTCAGGACTAAAAACTTTCAACGTTGCTTCGCTTTAGCTTTGCTTGTACAGGATATACCCCATCTAACTGTTTTCAGATTGTGACTTTGACTATAGAACTCATAAGTAATTACTAAAATCTTATTTACTCTTACTTGAGCAATTTTATTTATTAATACGTTAATTTGTCCTCAAGCCAATTGCAGCTACAGTAACAGTAGTAGTACTATTACATAAGGATTTGATTTTTTTCTCTGTATTATTTCCACCACTGCGAGAGGGTAAACACATTTATCCAGATAATAGGAGGTGTCTGGGCTGAGAAAATTGAACATTTCTTGCAATTAAAGCAGCTTATGAAGTTTACAGACCTTCCTCATGGCCTCTAGCTCTCTCTGCTTGTTCTCATTGGCCGTCTGCAGCTCTCTCATCCTGAACTCCAGCTGCTCCTGTTCGGCCTGCTGTTTTTGCCGCAGCTCACGTCGCTTCTGCCTTGCCTCACAATGTGGAGCCGGCTGCCCGACCTTCAGCAGAGCGATACAGGTCTGAATGGCTGAGATTGAGAGAGAGTGGAAATTGCAAAAAGAAAATGGAAAAGCAAGAGAATTACTCCTCTTTTTACATAGTAATAAAACCTCTTCCACCTATACTGCATCTCCATGAAATGTGCCTGCATGGGTTGGTTGTTACTGTTTTTCTGTTTGGAATATACTTTGTTTAACCAAGTTCTACATATGTCCTTTCTCCAAAAATACTTTGGAAAATACTTAAAATACTATTTTTGACACAATTTTTCCTTCAAATACAGCTGTAGCCAATCAGTCCACCCATTCACTAGGACTCTCCTAATCACTTGTAATGTCCCACTTCTTTTAGAACTGCTACAGATGCATCACCACTGGGCATTCAACACACTCAGAGGAAATAACAGGATCCCCAGCTCTGATGGATCGGCTGTCAGATGCCTCAGCCAGTAGTTATTGCTTAGTAGTGATGGGCAGAGAGTGCCATCTTCCCACCCAGAGAGAGCATGGCCAATTTTGCTCTCTCAGGTCCTCCGTACCAAGGGCAAGCAGCATGATAAGTATTCAAACTCACAATTCTCTGATCATCATGTCAGTGCCTTGGTCCACTGAGCCCAATCAATCAATCAGCCAATCAATCAATCAATCAATCAATCATTTATTTCTAAGAGTGTTTAATTCATCAGTTTCAGGCCTATAGGCCTAGTGAAACTCTGTAGGTACCATGAAATGTTTAGTATTTCATTTGATAATGGCCATAAGTGTCATTTTTTCATTCTTATTTGTTTGTTTATTTAATATCTTTTTATTGGCATTTATTAGTGTATTTCACTTTGTTTAGCATTACACTAAACACTTTTGCCACCTCTAGATTCAGTGCTGTATAACTTGTATATTAACACCTGTGGTTGTAAATGACTTCATTACCCACTACCTCCAGAGACAAGCAAAATATTTAAATATAATAAAATACATAAGTGCCAGAAACCTGGGGTCAGAATAATGCCTTAAGACTTTTAAAGTTAAAGTGCAGTAACTGTACTTTGTTCCATTCTTACTTCACTTGAATATCAGCAGTGATTTAATAACAGTTCCTCTGTGAATTTTCAAAATGAATCATGAGGCCATTTCCTACCTTGAATCCATTCCTGTTTCTTCTTTTTATCTGAAGCACTAATCTCAAAACTTTTGTCTGCACATTTGACAAAGAAAAGGCATTTTTTGCCCTCCTTATCTGGGAGTGACTGCAGAAGGGGGGATTCGTCAGCACAGCAACATGCAGGAAAAGGAAGGATACTGATTAAATAACAATAATGGTGTCATACATGCATACCTAAACATAAAGTAATAGCTCAGCTCCACCCACTCACTTGGCCAGAGCTGTTTAGTTTTTATTTTTGTGGATAGTTCTTTTTATACAGTGACAAGCTTGTGTTCAGACTGATAAAACATGCAGGGACTCGGACTGGGTTACTGATTATATTTAAGTCCATGTTAAATTATAACCTTAAGATTAGGATAAGTCGTTCAGTATTAGGTAAGCACTCACGATCTACAGCTGCAAATCTTAAACTATCATCTACATCAGCTATTCACACAAACTCCACCTACTTATAAAGAGACTGCACAGAATGATTTTAGAAATGTATGTCTTGCCTCTACGCAGCAGTTTCCATCCAGCATTATATCTCCTTTTTTCTCTGTCAGGTCTTCACTCACATAGTATGAGATTGAACTGGGACGGAGCAGAAACCACCGTTCAGTCCAGTTCTTTCGTCTGTGGCCCTTTTTCATCATATAACCCTGAAAACAGAACACAAACCTATTCAATGGCTGCTCTTAGAAAATACAATTCAAATTAAATAAGGTAAAGGCCATGTAATTAATTTATGCACACTGAAAGATTTCCTGTTATTTAGTATTCACTGTCTGAGGTTGCACATCTGGCCTTGGCAATAGTCTCCTCCCCTCCCCCTTCACTGTGTAGACTGATTCAAGCCCAAAACAGAAAACACCATTGCTATCAGTGAGCTCCATTGTTGCCACCTGCATTTTACAAAAAAACACTGGCTGCATCCGAAACCATACACTACTACACTCCACATACTACACTGATAAACACATGTAGCAGTCTGAGGTTCAGTCCCCGCATTGGGCAAGAACACCACACTGTACCAATAATCTAATATAACACAAATTTTAAGTTGTTCTGGATAAGAACGCCTAACTAGAATTAAAAAAAATCTAATTAACTAAGTCAGACAGTGGATGATAAGTACAAATATACTGTACTACCATTAGATGAGGTTTGGAAACACATGAGTATACAGTGGAATCTAAATTTTTGTCATTAATCCATCCTAAGTGTCTGATGATAAATGAAATGAGCAATAACTGAAGTAGTATTTCCCATAAGAAATAATGTAAATCCAATTAATCTGTTCCAGATACTCCAACATCTTAATGTAGTCCTCTGTTCTTATGATGTGTTCTACTTTGAGAGTACTCCAGCACATTACATTCCTACCACCATGCTTGATTATGAAAATGGTGTTTTTGGGTTTGAATGTTTCTCTTTTCTTTCACTAAATGAAAGTCCCTGTGCAAACAACTCCATTTTCATCTCGAAACACTTCCCGAGCACTCACAAAACTTTTTATGCTTTTGAGCTCAGAATTCACCTCAAAAACACATTCCATAAGTCATCAGCCAATTAGAAAGCAGTAGCGTATTTTGACCAGTGACTGCTGCGGACTGTCTGCTCGTATCTGACTACTTATTAAAGTAATCAGATTAGGTGTTGCTTCGTCGATGGATCCAGTCTGTCAAAGTATAAAGTATATTTTTAACTATCAACAGGAACAACCCTTATAACATATACAGTGGGGCAAAAAAAGTATTTTGTCAGCCACTGATTGTGCAAGTTCTACTTAGAAAGATGAGAGGTCTGTAATTTTGATCATAGGTACACTTCAACTATGAGAGACGAAATGAGAAAAAAAATCCAGGAAATCACATTGTAGGATCTTTTAAGAATTTATTTGTAAATTATGGTGGAAAATAAGTATTTGGTCAATAACAAAAGTTCAACTCAATACTTTGTAACATAACCTTTACTGGCAATGACAGAGGTCAAAGGTTTCCTGTAAGTCTTCACCAGGTTTGCACACACTGTAGCTGGTATTTTGGCCCATTCCTCCATCCTACACTGTGATTTCCTGGATTTTTTTTTCTCATTTTGTCTCTCATAGTTGAAGTGTGCATATGATGTTTATTAGTTTTTTTTGTGAAACTGAATAAACCACTACTACTACAATTAATATTTTCTTTTGTTTCAGATGCCATATTTTGGGCTCAGTTACCCAGTTGCCTGCTGTGAAGTATTTGTATGCATCTGTGATTTTGTAGGCTTTCAAACTTTGTCCTGAATAAGGCGAACCAGCGGTTGAAAAGGCTCAGATAATAATAAATGTGTTGTATCCAACTGAACATTTTTTAAATATTGTTTCTGCTCTGCCAAGTTCATGTGTGATTGTTTTTGTTGTGGGAGGTACTCAACATGGCAGTGATCACAACAAAACTATGAGACTGCAAGGCATGAATATAAACTCTTTTTTGGTAGCTCTAACACAAAGTATTGCCAAGTTGCATACCAAGCGTTCATTCAGTCTTATCTTTGATCTACATGTACCATCTGCTTTGTCTGGTTTGATTGCCTGATCACAATGTCTGTTCTGAACTTGAATTTCTGCCTGTGCTCTGGTTTATGCTCCTCTCTTGTCCCCTTTTGTACTTTAGCTTGTGGCTTCTGGTTTGACCTTATCCTGTTTAGACATTTCAACCATTCAGATAATCTGTTCTAGTGTTCTATTGTTTGTTTTTTGTGTTTTACTGTGGTTTACTATTGTGAGCACATGTTTCTGTTAAACCTGTGTTCTCCTGTGTGCGTCTGGAATTCCTGTAATTACACATAGTGTGGAGTTTCTGCAGTCTGTGATGGTTTAGGGTGCCATGTCATAGCTGCTGTTAGCCCACTGTGTTGTATGAAGTCCAAAGTCAACGTAGCTGTCTACCTGCAGCTTTTACAGCAGTTCATGCCTCCATCTTCTGACAAGCTTTATGGAGATTTACCAGTTCGACTTAGCACCTGCCCACAGTCCCAAAACTATTACCAAATGGTTTGCTGACCATTATATTACTGTTTAACTGGCCATTCTACTCTGCAGAGCTGAACCTCGTAGAGAAATTATGGGGTATTGTTAAGAGGAAGATCAAACACCCAACCCAGCATTACAGACAAGCTGAAGGACACTATCAAAGCAATCTGAGTCACTTTACATGTAACAAAAATATGCCAGTTTACTTTTTGAATTAAATTATATAAAAAATAATTTTTTCAAAATATTATACTTTTTGAGATGTGCAGTTACAGCCTTTTCTTGTTTTGTAAGAAGCCACAATGTGCAACTGGAGGTGCTTACTAAGTTCTTCGCAATTGACTAGCAACTGACCAGAGAACAACTGCATAAGCTGTTCACAATTCTTAGTTGATTAGAATATTCTAAAATGTGGTATAAAAGCAGAACCTTTTGGAAAGTTATAGAAGCTTGTATTTGCTCTAAATTTTGTGACAATTTCAAAGGGTATGAATCATTTTGAAAATGGTATTTTAGAAAAAATCTAAAAGATCAAAAACATCAAATCATATTATCTGCACAATGTCCTGGTCCTGCTGTCTTTTGTCACATTTAGTAAGCTAACAACATGTTTTGAGACTTGTAGGATAGTTGCATTTACAAAAGTTGCAGTAAGGCTTAGGTTAGGGTAAGAATGTAGGCTCTGATGTAGACTAAGCAGTTCCTCCAAGACACCCTGTACATGAACTACATGCTGCCTCACAGTCAAGTTCATAAACCATAGTGATGAGTCTGAGACCTGTTTGAGTACATCCAGAATGAGCTCCTGGAAGACCTCGTTGATGCCCATGGAGAGGGTCTGGCGGTCCATGCCTTTGCTGAAGTGGCCCATGCCCACCAGCTCAATCAGCTCCCACACAGTCAGACATTGCTGTTTGCTGCTCAACTGCACCTTGTAGTCCTCAAACTTTTCCTCAATCCAGCTGCCTCCCATTGCCTCAGTGAGCTTCCGCAGGAAATATTCAATCTGAGGAATAAATGACACCAAAATAGGGTTTTAAGAGACAAGCTAGTTCATTGACATATTAAAAATGCTGACGGTGATGTTGTTCAGCATATGAGATAAAATTATTTGTAATAACTTTTAGATACCTTTAATAACTTTACTATCTGAATACTTCTGAAAAGATGACTATA
>BRDA01011891.1:346-16672 GCA_036984385.1 Crenuchus spilurus
TGATCTATGATTTGTGTTCTATTCTGAATAAAATATTAGATGTTGGCACCTCCACATCATTGCATTCAGTTTTTATTCACAATTTGTTTAGTGTCACAACTTCCGGTTTGTACTAAAAACGATTCTATTTGAGATTCTTGATTTTTTATTTTCATCAGCTAGAAGTCATACCGATCAACAAGAAAACAAAAAAGGGACTTAAAATATGTCACTTTACATGTAAGGAATGTAAAATATGAGTTCACCTTTTTTATGAACGTTTTTACAATATAAGATTTTTTGATGCAGCACTGTATATCTTTACATTTGTAAAAAAAAAAAAAAAAGCCCAAGAAAGAAAAATATATTGTGCAATCTATTCAATAATTTAATGAACTGATATATAACCGATTACAATGAAATCTAACATTCCATAATCAATGTCATGAATCACCACCTTCATATTAATGTATAATGATGCAGCCGTGAATTTCACACAATTCTGATACACGTCTCTGTAATGGCCAATGGCCATTTGCCTTATATAGAGATTATACTGAAAACAGAGTATTCCTGTTGATTGTTATTGAAATGTAGTGGCTAGTGTTTCACTTATATATTTGCCTATTTAGCGCCATCTAGTTTTGAGACATGGCAACTGATCATACAACAAAATCTCATCAAGTCAGTCTGACTTGAATGTTTTAGAAGAGGAAAAAGTTCAGCTTTCCATGACAGGTTCTACTATCAAAAAGATGTAATCCTGTCTTAAGTTAAACATTCTGTTTAAACAAGGATAACACCTCAATTGATCATATTATTTTAATATTAATTAGTACTGCCTCATCATGGCTAGCAAGCACAGGCTCTGAGAACAGACATGAGGAAGCCAAAAAGGCAACTGCGAGTACACAGAATCTCTCCAGTCTCTGTGTGCAGAACATTGAACTGTAATCAGTGTAAAAGATGAAAGCAGACACCAGCAGTATGTGTGTGTGCAGAATAATGCAGTGGTCAGGTTGTATAGAGTCCGTTAAGCTCTCTTCTCCTCTCCTCTACCAGCGCACCAGAATTCTGTCCCCATCTTCTATAGAGTAGAACTGCAGAGGCTTCAGATCATTATCGATCTCAATCTCCTTTCCTTCCATCTGTGAAATGAGAGAAAAATAGGCAGAAACAACGTGAACACGAGTAACTGCTACTTCAGCCTGGATTTCTTATAATGTTGGATTGGATTTGTTCATTTTTCCCTCCATTACCTGATCCAGCACGTTTAGTACAGACTCTATGTTGCTTGTCACATTATCAAATGAGATAGGACTTATCAGAGATGCCAGTAAGATGAGTTATGAGTTGTGGTGCTATAGCTTAATGTATTCTAGCAATTTATTTATTTATTAGCAAATAACAGTAGGGAGAAGATGCCTTTTTAAGACCACTAAAGTACCAGAGGTCAGTTGGCATATGTGACAAACATCATTTACGGTCATCTTTAGTAGCTCCTGCAGGCTACCAAAGTAAAACAGTGCCACTCCAAAGTATCTCATACAGAAAAACCAGAACCAGAACCTATGAAACAATATGTTTTGTGGACTACGGAAGCTGTTTGCACATAACTCCAATGGATCTGTATATATAGACATTGTGTAAGGCGGCACGGTGATTAGCACCTTCGTTTCTTAGCGCTGAGGTCTTTGGTTCAAGTCCCCATGTGGATGAAGTTATCATGTTCTCCGTGTGTCTGTGTGGGTTTCCTGTGGGTTCTCAGGTTTCCTCCCACGGTCCAAAAACAAGGAGGTCAGGTGAACTGGGTACTCTAAATTGTTGTGTGTGTGTGTGTGTGCACCCAGCGATTGATTGGCACCCTGTCCTGGGCTTAGGAGAGTGTGTTACCGTGACCCTGATCAGATTAAGCAGATAGGAAAATGGATGCATGGATGTTCATGTCAGTGATTCTGACCACGGGTCTCACTTTTTCACATGGCCATTAAGTCACGACCTACTCATAGAGAATTCAAACCCAGCCAATAAAAAATACGCTAGTAAACTCAGTGTTCTTTATACATATAACACATAATAATTCTCTTATTGAGTAAGATCCCAGCTGTGCTGCTGATTCCTATGAATATTAATGAAATGAGCAGCACTACATAATCTGTAAAGTATGAAAGGCCTGTAAAATGAGCTGTTTTCACTTAGGCATTTGTGGAAGCCACAACAAGGATGTGCTTTACTCCTGAAAAGAGTTTGGTGTGTGGGGTCATGGTAGACACAGCTATTCTCAGATTATGCTCAGTGTCCGTTGTGCTCCTCTGATTTCACCCACACGGCCTCACACAGGCTGGTTGTGCTGAATGGAGGTGAGTGCATGAGATACCGCCATCACGCTGCACCATAACTGAGGGAGGCTTACCTCACCAAATACCACTATTACAGTGTCTGATCACAACAGCTCCACCAGTGAACTCTCTTTGTTGCTAGGCAATGTGACACCTTCAATATCGATTGCAAAGGGGTCACATATCATATGATATGCTTCCTCTGGGAAGCAGACATCAAATCGAGCTTGTAATTTAGTGAAATGCACTGTGGGAATTATTTTCAGGGCATCTTCTGGCTGTGATGTCCAATTGTTGTGCTACACAATATGAACAAAAGTACTGGGACACCTGCTCGGTCACTGTGCCTGAAATGAAGATGATTAAAATGACTTTGTCCTGCTTTTTTTTGGAGACTGTCCAGAGAAGGCTTTCTACAACATTTTCAAGCATTGCTCATGATTTTAAGGTATTCAGCGACAAGAGCATCATGATGGTGGGTGATCTCTACCCCACCTCATCCCCAACTCCATAATTCATCCCACACGTTTTGGGAGGAGCCCCATCATTCCAGAGAACAATTGAACTGCTCCACAGCTCAATGCTTTATACCCCTCTAGCCCACACCTGGTAATAGACGTGGTGCCAGTAGGTTCATGTTTATCTGCTCCAGAAAGTCTTATTATATTGCGCATTGCTTTAAGCAATACGCAATATACTGTTATTCGTTTTTCATATATTATTATTCTTCTTCTTTCGCCGGATTTTTGACGCGCTTCTTGTCCCGCAGTTTTCGAGATATCGACACCGTTCCAACTCCAAATTGTTCGGTCCGATTATGTGATCCGGGTTTGTTCACAGAATTTTGATCGGATTTACGGTTTTCCTAAAAACTTCCTTAATCTGGGATTTTTTTCCCATAGAAAATGAATGGGGAGCAAAAATGCATGCTCATCTACTGTACGTCTGCTTGACCGATTCGCACCATTTCGGATACACTATATCAGGGCAGGCCCCTGAGCACAAATTCACTGTTGTTTTGACCCGCACTCGTTTATTTGTCATTTCATTGCTATCCCTTTTTCGTCCCATTGACCTCCATTCATTTTTGGCCATACCAAATTCCACGCTTCCATTTGCGCGACAACAACCAAAATCGATGTACTACGTCATGGCAGATAACAGAGCTCTAGTCCAGAGCCATACTGACCCATACTCCTTTTTTTGTCACCTTTTCTTCCCTCGTTCCTCCCATTGACTTCCATTCTTTTTCACATACACTCAAGCTACAGAGTTTCTGTCCCAACAGCCACCAACATTCATGTACTCCATCAGGACAGATAACAGAGCTGTACTGTAGTGCAGGGCAATACTGACCCGCATTTCTCTTTTTGTCATCTTTACATCCCTCGTTCTTCCCATTCATTTTCACATAGAGACGTGGCAACCGCCTTAGGTACCATAGCAACTGCCTTGGGTGGCATAGCAACCGCCTTGAGGCCCATAACAACCTCCTTGGGTACCATACCTTGGGTGCCATAGCAACCGCCTTGCGGCCCATAGCAACGGCCTTGGGAGCCATAGCAACGGCCTTGGGAGCCATAGCAACGGCCTTGAGGACCATAGCAACCGCCTTGGGAACCATAGCAACCGCCTAGGGTGCCATAGCAACCGCCTTGAGGCCCATAGCAACCACCTTGGGTGCCATAGCAACCACCACAAATACCAAAGCATCACCTTAGAAACCAACTGGGATACCTTAGCTTGTGGGCCATGTTAGCAATGCGCAATATCCCGCGTTTCCTTCAGGAAATGCACTTTTCTAGTTCTATTTGCAGTACTTCTCTACAGGACTGTAACATGTGTGTGCACATTTGTACATCTGTGTCAGCAATGGGTGCAACTTTCATTAGCTGTTCATTAGAAAGGGTGTCCACAAACATCTGGACATACAGTGTAAGTAAAGTCATATTTTATGTACAGTGGGACATATCTCTGATTTGAATGTAAACTTAGCCTGTCACCTTTCTATCAAATGTTGAAATTGAAGAGGCCAGCCTTCATGTTTTAAGTACAAGTATCACAATTCTAACAGTTAAGCATTTAAAATAAATATTTTTTACAGCACAATCCAGTCTTGTGATTCATTCCAAATGAGTTGGTGACCTGTTTTTGGGTCGCAACAGAGCAGCTAAAAAATCTTGGAATTGTACAGCATTTTAGAATGTAACTCTTCAAACAAGCTCCCTGGACAAAAAGTGAGTAATCTTGCTTGTTTAAGGTGGTAGTAACTTCTAGGCTCCTGCAGATGGGGGAGCACAAGGATGATAAGGCTTTATACCCCTGCAGAGGGCGCAGGGGGTTCATAGATTGAGAAGAAGTGTTCGAGTGTGGTGAACTTATCATTCAATGTCTGGAAAATGAGAAACCACAGTCTACTAGATGTAATCATGTGTTGGAGGTTTTACATTTGATTTTCATTTACAAGCAGTGAAACCCGCCGGCTGTCCCTGTCTGTCAGTTTGGAGAATGCCCCTGTACTAGACTGGGATTTTCACCACTGCTGGTAGACCCCTTTGACCTTATGCTTTGATACACCTGAAAATTCAGCTACTTCCTTCACACTCTGCTCTCTGGTATGCCCAAATGTGATCACTCCTTTTTGCTAATCAATAACATCTGCTTTATGATCCAGTTTCCACACATCAAATGTGACATTCACTACACTATACCCCCTCTTCTCAATCTATGAATCCTCTCACACACACAGCCTGATCATCTTCAAACAGCGCCATCTGCAGCAGCCTGAAGTTACTACCGCCTTAAACACACAAGATGACATTTGGTTTTGTTCAGAGACCTGGTTAAAATGACGAGTCAGTCAAATCTTTTGAACATTAATATACAGAGCACTGTTTCCTCAATGCTAGCATTAAAATCTCTCAGTGCTGTATGTGAGGCAGAAGAACACCTGCTTGTGTAGACTTAGTGTATTTACCTTAGAGCTGGTGTAACTGAGGTGAAGCTCACTGCCTGGTAGCTTTAGCAGTCTGTACAGCAGCCCCTTCACTTTCTGAACAATCATGGATCCTGAAAAAAATGAGAGAAACAACAATTTCCAAATGCAAACCTGGAAGAACATGTTACTAAGAAACAGAGTGTGCTGGTCTATACCTGGAAGTTTCTTCTGTATGGGTTTCCTGTCAGTGCCTTCAGGGCACTCAAACGTAATGGCTGATGAGAAACAGCACAGAAAAGAGAATGTGGTTCAGAGAGACATTTCAGAGAAAAATGCAGATGTGTGTGTGATCTACAGACAGTTCAGACATACCAGTGTGATGAACCTGAAACATATGTTGAAGATAAAGTAGCAACTCACTCAGTAACTGATCTTTAAGTGCAAATGGTTTCTGCTCCTTCAGTTCCGCTTCCTCTGGTGCACCGTACTCTGATAATAAAGTCAATTCATCACTAATCATGACCCCAATAAACACGAGTATCCACAGTTTAGCTGTCTGTTCAGAGATGACTAGAGATGTACATCTTTGATTTCAAAATTGTGATCCTTTAGGAATCAATTAACTGCACAAATAAATGCTATTATATGTAATAATGTCACATCTGATTCTATTTAACTATTATTGTGCAGAAGTACAGTGGTATCCCTACTTACGAGTTTAATCCGTGGAGGAGCCGAGCTCGTTAGCTGGTTTGCTCGTTAGCTGGATGCATTTTCCCCATAAGAATACATGTAAAACTGATTAATCCGTGTCAGCCGGCCAATATACAGTATACTTTAATATGTAAATAATGTGTTTATATGGGTTTTTAAAACATAAACGAGACGACGACGGTGCTCGTGTAGGCTGGCGGCTAAGGAGGACAGGAGGACGGGCGTACGTGTATGGCATGGTTACACTTATCATATGAAAAGTAAAAGTAAAATGTATCTAACTTTCTTGTTCACTACCTTTTGCTACCTTAGCGTCGCTTTCACTAGCACTTTCACTTTCACTGGACAGCGGTCAAAGGTATTGACTGACCTCTTCTTCTACGCTAGCGTCTAGGAGATGCTACGACCGCAGCGCCCCTAGCGGTTGGCATACTTGAACTAATTTAGGCTACTTGTTACTTGGAATTTTACTTGTTACCTGGAACAAAAATATTCCGAGATCTCGACTCGTTACCTGGAATACTCGTTAGTGGGGATGCTCATAAGTAGGGGTACCACTGTACACAGAACTGAATAACTCATGCAGTAGTAGAATACACAACATACATAGTACAGGTTTAAGCAAATATTCATACACTTGTGTATCACAATATTAGGTTTTATGCTACTGCATCCATTCTTAAAAACACAAGCATCAATTTTTTATTTTACATTTAGGTTTCAAGGCAGAGCACGGTTCACTTTGTCTTGTGTATAAAATCCTGATAGCTAGACAGTAGTGCTGTAATCTATCTTCAGCCATTAGAATCTAAAGACACACTGCTTCCTAAAATTAGTCAAATAAATTACAAATACATATCGCCTTGCTTACAGTATTACAAAATATGCCATATTGTCTGATAACTCTTTTCATATTGGTGTGTTCTTTGAAAGACAGCTCTAATAAATAGTATACTTTACACATGTGATTTTTTACATATGAAAATTAATGATTTTTTGTTTTGCCCCAGAAACAAGTGCATGTTAAATTGAGTCAAATCAATTCTTATACTCCAGAAAGAGTGCAGATTAATTACCAGCTTTACATGCATCATGATACACCCCTCCTGCTGGCAGCTACACAGTACATGACTGTAAGTATTGCATGAGGACATACAGAAGTATGGCACTGTGTGAAAGTGCATTGTGTGCTGTTGAGACTGGTGACTCACTCTGAATAAGAGTAAGATAGCGTGGATGTTGTGTTATAAACTCTGCACTGGGATGATTCTTTTCTGGATTACTGTGGCCTCCAGCCTGTAGCCATGCTCTCCCAAACTTCTTACAGTAATCCAGTTCAGCGCCTCTCCTCTCCTCATGCAGAACCTGAGAGAGACCATACACACATACTGCAGAAGAGTGTTTCCAGATCTAGAAACTAACACAGGTAACCTTTAACACGTAAGGCTCTGTATGTGGTACATGAATGAATATATATGACAACTTACTCTTCTGAATTAAATGAACTTAATCATATAAAATGAACTTTCACCACATTCTGTGTTTATGTATGACTCTACAGTATAATCAATAGCACAGTTTTTATAGACAGAATTAATTACAGTTTTATTCAAAGTAAGCATCAGTACAGTATCAGTATGAACAAACACTTTAAAAGAAGGCTAATAGTTTTAGATTTGGTCTAAACTGTACTGGCACTTAATCACGTTGCATGAATCCTGTTAATGTTTTCAGGCTCTTTAAAATAAAACAGAAGTACAAAGCGACACATCTACTGAAACATTTAACAGCAGCACTGTATGTTATGTAATAAAAGATAATGCTAGCACACCTGACTCTTGTTGAGTATCTCCACTTGGCTAATGCGAGCGATGAGGAGCTGGCGAGTTGTCTCACGGTTCTTATCTAAGTCCATCAATGGATTCCTCTTACAGGACAACTGCACCAAGGCCTTGAGCTTATCAAACTCGTTAATCACATCCCACTTAAAGTAAATGAGAGAGAAAAAGGGGTTATCTGGTGCTGCACCAATCTGTACACATTTTCATTTAATAAATCACTTTCTACAAGCTCTTACCTCAGTAATTTTATTGTCATCAAGCAAAAGGATCTTCAGTGCAGGGAACATTGCAGTCTTAGTGCCTTGGTGCACAAATGTAAACATGTATTATTTTAAATTACAATGTATAAGGAAGGAAGGATGAGTGGGTCGGTGGATGGATGTATAGATGGATGGATGGATGTGTGTGTATGTGTGTGTGTGTGTGTGTGTATGGATTGGTGTGTGTGTGGGTGGATGGATGGATGGGTGGTTGTGTGGGTGAATGGGTGTGTGTGTGTGTGTGTGTGTGTGTGTGTATGGATGGGTGTGTGTGTGGATGGATGAAAGGGTGGGTGTGTGTGTGGATGGATGGATGGATGGGAGTGTGTGTGCATGGATGTGTGTGTGTGTGTGTGTATGGATGAGTGGATGGAGGGATAGATGGGTGGGTGGGTGGATGGGTGATGTGTGGGTGGGTGGGTGTTTGTGTGGGTGGGTGGATGGGTGGGTGGAGGGATAGATGGATGGGCGGGTGGGTGGATGTATGGGTGGATGTATGGGTGGGTGGAGGGAGGGATGGATGGATGGGCGGGTGGGTGGATGTGTGTGTGTTTGTGGATGGGTGTGTGTGTGGGTGGAGGGATAGATGGATGGGTGGGTGGAGGGATAGATGGATGGGCGGGTGGGTGTATGTATGGGTGGATGGATGGGTGGGTGGATGGGTGGGTGGATGGGTGGGTGGAGGGATGGATGGATGGGCGGGTGGGTGGATGTATGGGTGGGTGTAGGGATAGATAGATGGGATACTGACAATAAGAGTCAACCCAAAGGATACATTACATATCCAGAGGTTACATTCACAACTACATTCTTTTTTTCAAATAGACAGAATATTTACTTTTAATGGACTAGCAGATGAATTCACATCATTGGCCTATTAGCATCTCTGCTTAAATGTAACAAATACTGGGATCTGCACCTGTGCGATCAGGATCAACAGTTACAAACATAATTGGTGTTTGAGTGGAACTTTAGCATTGGTGCTTCCATGCTTGAGATTTTTCTTTATTCCATATCAGAACAACAGCTCCAGTAACTAAAAGCATCTCATTACCTGGTAGAGCATCACTAAAGCGCAGGGAGGACAGTCCTGTACTGGAGAGATTGAGCATCTCCAACCTGTGCTTTCAAACAGAGACTAAGTTATAGTAAACAGAAAATATATGCCACTACATCTTTCTAACAGACTGTGTACTTTTACCTGGACAAATCTGCTACCTGCAGTAAGCTCTCCTCAACTAAACTATTGTTGGACAAATCCAGCACTTTCAGATCCTGTAGCACACCTCCGGGCCTAAAACAATCAATAATGTCATTTGATTCCAGGTGCAGGAAAGTGTCTGTAAGGCTAACTAGCAATGCTGTCTTACCTCTGCAGTTCAGTGATATCATTATCATTCAGAAAAAGCTCCTCTATGTGTGGCCACATGTGGGCACAATGAAGCACCTGCCAAAGACAGTAAGAAGAGCAATGAATCAACAAAACCTCTAAACTTAAAAAATACACTACAGCTGAAAGGTTTGGGTTCATCCATTACATTAAATACTTTCACCAACCACACTTAACTGTTCTTTCAGAAGAAAACTCTTATTTTTTTGTCATTTTGAGACTATGATTAAGTCCACAAATGCTGCTACAGCAGAAAGGTGAAGTAGGACAGTGTCACTGTGTAGTTGAGATGTAGTTCTGTTTTGGTATCTGCCACTAGTTGTTGGCAGTGAGCTTATAGGTTTTAGTACAGCTTTTTGATCTCTGCCAGAAGTTTAGAACATACATTCCACTTAAGGCATCATGGGACATTGGAATATTGTGGATGTGTACTATAGTACTGAATTCACTAATGTTTTACAAATTAAAATCTTTTTTTTTTAAGATAAACTACAGTTGAACAATTTTTGCACATGTAATATTCTAGTGGTTAACAGTGCTTGAGGTCTAATTCCATGATATCCTAATCCTGACCCTAAACTTCCTGCAAAGAGTAAATAGCTGTGCTAAAGTCTAAAAGCCAATCGTCAACAACTTGTCAGAGACACTAAAACGAGTGAAAAAGCAATACCTCTGTCCTGCCTCACCTTTCTAGTTGAATAATACTGTGTGATGCAGACTCTTGAGATATATGTGTTGAGCTGTACAGAGGAAACCTGTTTACCTGAGGCCAGGTGATAGCACAGCTGTTGAGTGTTAAAACCCTCAGACTGGAGAAGGCATGGCTAAGGATGGATGGGTTTGAGGCAATGCTGAGACGATTATGGCTATAAAGAAGGAGGGAGAAGGTGTCTGAGAGCTTAGCTTTAGAAGTGCATTCAGAAATCTTGAGCTAAATTTGTTAAAGTACACAAACAGTATTTGTTCAAAACTATTCGGTCTAAACGTGTCAATATATAGAGCAGACTTCTAATAGAAGTTAATTGAGTCCATTTAAAGTAGACTATACTCATCACATACCCCTGGGGACTCCCAGGGATTACTATTTTATCTCACCATGTGATGGGATTAGGATTAGAAGTTTTTTTTTATAAGCCAATAGCCTATAATCATTACTAATGCTGAAATCCTGAATCTCTTGTTCATTTGAATAACAATCATGAACAAACATTTTAAATGACTATATATTTACATATTTATAATATTCTATTACATCATAAAAACATCCCGTCACCATTAGGGTAGGCAAGCTGCAACTCTGACATCGGTAGTGAAAAGAGTTGGTCTGAGCACCATATTGGTCTGCTCATAACTGTCTAATTTTAAATTAATTATATTCATTCATGTTAACGCTGTTACTGTTTGAACAGTAATTTACTCAAAACATCAAATGAAATTAGAGATTCTGGAGTTATAAGTCATAAAGATCAATATTAAAACAAAAATGTCTTGAATTGAAATATGCTGCTATGTGTAATGAAAATATAAAATATATGATGGTTTACCTTTTTGAATTAAATTATGAACAAAAAACCTTTTAACCGTATTCTTATTTTGTCAGACTTACATCGAGCTTTGTTTATCAAAAGACCGCAGTCTTTAGACAAGGACACTGTTACTAACATAATCATGGTGCTTCTTGCATAAAGCAGACAGTTTGATAATACCTCTCAGTGCAAAGTAGGAGCATTTTCTTATTAACCCCCTGGAGTCTGAGGGGATTTCAGACACTCTGATGTAGTCTGACATGGCTTGACTTTTTACAAATTACATCCATCTAAAATGTTTTATCAAAACAGTAAGAGTGTCATAAAGCTATATTTTATTTAAATCTGGTCTAAATGTAGACTTTACAAAAAGCTATTTTCAGATATGTACAGATGTGCTGATATATTATGTAAAAACACACTGTAAACATTTCTAGCCAAGACTTGAACACAGAACTGAATAAACAGAGGTGTTGGCTACACACGGATCATTACAGTTTTTAGACATTGTATGTGGTTTTATTTCTAAAGTTTAAGAAACGTAAATTGTATTTTGTTCAGGTGAGATCTCTTTTGTGTGATGGGGGGTCATTATCATATGAATGACACATCATGTTATTTTGGAGGGAAAAACGTGCAGATGTTTGACTCACTGACTCGCTCTCACAGACGTGTCTGCTTATTTAAGCTCCTCTCACAAATATTTTAAAATATATTTTGATTCAAATTATATATATATATATATATATATTCACAATGACTGAAGGATCTGTATATCTGTATATACCCACAAATACCTCCTATTTAACCTATATTTATATTAAGCTGAGTACACTGAGTAAAACTGGGACCTTGAGAATGCAATTTCGTTCCACCTCATGTACCACATGTGATGCGAATGACAATAAAGCTTCCTTGTATCCTTGTATCCTTGTATCTGTGTGGATGACAGATAGATGGATATATAGATAGATGGTTACCTAAGACAAAGTTCCTGCAGTTCTTCAAGCTGCCCTGTAAGAGCTGCCACTACCTTCCAGGAGCTCAGAAGATTCCCAGAGAGATCCAGAGAAATTACATCTTAGAGTAAGTGTTAAAGAAATAATCATCTGCATGACTGAATCCAAAGCTGTTCTCTATATTTCCCCCTCAAAAGGATACTGGGTGTATTTTTCTTGACTTCATTTTCAGGGCCTGGACCTGACACTTCACAATTTATGAGTGCAATCTCAGTTAAGTTCTCCAGTCTGAAAAACAGAGACAAGACATCACCAACATAAAATAGTTGAGGATGGTCAAGGATCAGACTTTAAACCTCTGGGATTTCTTAAATTGCTCATTATCATAACTACAAAGTTAGCATAATAGATTTACAGTACATATTATTACGTACATAGTACATATGAATTAACTGTTATTCAGTAGTTAATTCATGTTTGTCATGAGTTATCATATTAGCTTCATAGTAGTATGAAATAACTTATATCATGCACTAAATAATAAATCTTAAGATTAATAACTAATAGGGTTAGAATTTAGATTCTAAAAAAGGATGTAGGTCCAGCATGAGAGAGGCAAACGTGATCAGCACACTGAGACATTTTTAAATATGTGTCCTGGACTTACCTCTGTTTTTCCATGATAGACTCAAAGCCAACCATCTTCACAGTCTTGGTAGAGATGATCATCTCCTCTCCAATGGCCTCATCCAAGTCCAGCTGATACCGTTGTTTTACAGCTGCCAGGTACTCCAAACCAAAGCTAGCTTTTTTGGGGCGCACAAATGAACCTCCTGTTGGGTGCCTTATGAGACAGACAATAGCACACAATCACACCAAACTTTAAACCTTAAAGGGTCTACTTTTCAAATATGTATAGTGTGAAATATTTTAAATATATTTTTAGATATTTGTGATAGGAGCTTAAATAAACAGACACATTTTTCAGAGCGAGTCAGACAGCTGTAGTTTATTTTCCTGCCAAATGACGCGACCTGTCATGCATATGATAATGACATTGTAATTCTGAATATTCCACTGGTGGATTACCAGCTGTGGAATGTGAATCTGAACAATGAGCTGTTCATACCAATCTCATAAATCTAGAAACCACTGAATGAATGAAAAACATCATATCACATTTGTTAAGTTTTAGAAATAAAACCACATACAATGTCTACAACAATAATGACCAATGTGATCTAATGATTTTCAGTTCAGTTGCTGTATAGATAATGGGATAAGTGTTCATGTGCTTTAGCATGAACACCCTCAGCATGACCATTACCTGCATGTAAAGTAGCGTACTCCTTCATGACTTCCATCATGTTTGCCCCTTTCAGCGTTGTCCCACTCCACACCAAGCCACAAACCTTGAATAAATGACCAAAACAGAGTCATAAGAAGAAACTAATGCATCTATTGATTAAATGTCATACAGTGAGGAAAATAAATATTTGAACACCCAGACCCCTCCATGATTTCCAAGTGGGAGAACTTGCAAATTTGCAGGGTGTTCAAATACTTATTTTCCTCACTGTATAAGGCTGAACATCAGGCTCACCTGTTGTCGGGGGAACTGTTCCAACATATCTAACAGTGCCTCGCTCTCCATCAGAGGACACCCGTTGACCCACTGCATCCTCAGGGATCTGCTGGGCCATACTGCACTGATCTGCTTGTCTGATCCTCATCTCAGTCTACACCCCTAAAGATTCAGACAAGAATGAGGTGGTGGTTATTTGATGAGCAATAGCACCTACTATCTGCACTGCTATCTTCCAATATAGTAGTAGCAGTACAATCAACTTTGCTTACAAGACAAAGGTAGTACAGGATAAAACAATTTTCATATTTGAAACTAAAAGTGCCTACATCTTAGATATGTTTTGATTTTATTATTTTCCTAGATTTCCAAATCTGAAGTTTGTGAAGATGAGTTTGTGTACTCATCTTTAGAAATTACACAAACTGCTTTTGCAGCTGTACTTTTAAGGCTGGCCTATGTAAATTATATCTGCACTAAGCAGCTGTCCTGTGTTCTGTATGAATGCAGTCTGACTTTCTTTAGGCAGATGTAAGTGAATGTGTTACATATATATATATATATATATATATATATATATATATATATATATATATATATATATATATATATATATAAAATATGTTTTGAAACTTTAAGTGTTCACAATGTACATCAAATTTTATGTTAAATAGGAACATTTTTAAATCTGTTATTCAGTAGTACATTAATGTTAGTTTACAGGTGGTACTTACATTTATTTAAGTTAAATTTGAAATATTTATTCTTAAGAAATGTTAAATATTTTATATTCATTACATGTAAAGTGATATTTCAAGTCTTTTTTTTTTTTTGTTTTACTCCTGATCGGTATGACTTCTAGATCATAATCAGAAATCCAGAATCTCAAATTATTTGAATATTTCATTTGTAATTTGAATCAATTACTATTCAAACAGTATCAACTTTAAAATAAAAAAGGCTTGAAATATGTCACTGTATGTGTAATAAATATAAAATACGACAGTTTACATTTTTTAATACAATTAAAAATACCAATGAACATTTACGCAATATTCTGCTTTTTAGAAATGCACTAGTACATATAAAAGTGTATTATGTTATAGGTTCTGCTAGCTTTTAAGACCAGATTAGAGAGGCATTGGGGTGTAGTACTACTACTACTACCAAATAGTGTAGCATGTAAATGAGTGTTTTTCCTTTTTAATCTACATAGCATTATTAAACTGTAGCCCTTTATGTGTGTAACATTCAAATTTGAGTCAGATTTCAGGATTTCTGATTTTCATAAACTATAAGTCACTGATCATCAGTAAACAAAAAGAGGCTTGAAATGCCAGGTTACATTGAAATGTTAATATTTTAGATTTGAATTTGAGTAAATTACTAATAAAACAGTATTACATAACAGTACCAAAAAGACTTGAATTAGGTCACTTTATTTGCAATGAATGTAAACATGACATGTAATGTAATGTAAATGTAGACATGACATGTAATGAATGCAAACATTTAATCTATAAAATATTTTTAAGATATTTGGAGATGTACTAGTAAATCGTCCGGCTGTTACAGATAAGAGCAAAAGAGAAAAAGCTTTTCAAATGTATAAAATTAATAAATAAACATTAAACTAGAAAATGTATTAATAATACTTTACACTGTCACATTTACTGCCTTAGGAACCACATTTCAGCTTTTAATACAGAAATAATCCTCGCTGTCCCGTTTAAAGGCTGACATATAAATGGTTTATATGACATATATATAAGCGTACCGTCAGCATTTGGTTTTTAAATCCGTCTTAAAGTTGTTTCTTTTCTGCCATCGCTGGGTGTTGCCAAAGAGAAGGGCGCAGTTTTCCGGTACGCACGAAAAACAGTCCGACTGAGCGTAACATTGTGGACGTTTTTCTTGTGTAATTGTTAAAATAATTCATTTTGTGCTTTGTTAATTTTGTTGAAATTATTACACACGTGGCTTTACAACGTAAATTCTGTAAATTAATGTACATAAAAAGCAGACGTATTGGAAGCAAAGTAGGAACGTAAACATTTTGGCAATTGTTTCTTTACGGACAGAGAAACTGGTGCATGTGTTGCTGAGGGGGCATGTGGAGGAAAAGTTTTGGGCTTTTGCAGAATATTTTTCGATTTTAGCAGCCAGATATGTGCTTATGAGCATGTACATGGAATAAGCTTTTGGATGATAAATAGGGAACAAATCTGATGACGTTAATGAAGCAGAGAAACATGAAGACGAAACGTGCAGCTCAAAGGTTTGATATTCTAAACTTTTTAGCAGGGATTTAATAATATACAGAGTACCACACCAAAACATTACACTATAATGATAGAAAGTTAATTTATGTTTAGTATTTTATCGTAAAAAGGTAAACTGTTTAATACTTTTATATTATTTACATGTAAAGTGACGTATTTAAGGCTTTTATTTTTTGCTTTAATGTTGATCAGTTTGGGTGGTAGCTCATGAAAATTAGAAATCCAGACTCGATCTAATAATAGATTATTAGAATATTTAATATGGAGTTAATTTTTTATTTAATGTTCTTATTTTACTCATGGAATCAGTTTATAGACCAAAATGTATCTAAAGTTTGGACTCATCAGAGTAGCACCTTTGTCAGATATAACAGCTGAACACACTCGTGACATTCTTTCTACAATAGACATCAAACATTCTTCAGACAGTTCTTCACAAATCTAATGGAAAAATGCTATTTTATTATTTGTATTTAATTGAAAGATAGTAATATCACATTACAAAACCACACC
>BRDA01011891.1:27765-49050 GCA_036984385.1 Crenuchus spilurus
TCCAAAGTCAGTCTAAAACCCGCCCTTCAGAAGCTTAAACCCAAAATATGTCTGTCACATGTTTGAAGCAAAGGGAAAAACAACTATGAGTGTACAACTTAGTATTTTGTTTATAAGGGATTATATTTTATTAAGCTTGAATTTTCACCCGCAACTGGATTTTCAAATTAGGCGTGAAACCCACGAACCTGGCAACCCTGCAAACGGCGAGGCGCTGCTGCTTGGTGGAGGATGAATGATACTAAATTTTTGTGGGGAAAGGGGGGGTTACATTACCAAATGATTAAACATGCTAGTATTTTAAAGGTAAAGAAAATTAACAAGTTATCCATGAAAGATGTTTTTGTAAATTGAAATGATGTGACTTTATTGGGGGGGTTATAGTGATTGGATCAGATTATTGTGGGGGTCATAACCCCCCTATCCCCCCCACAAATTACGCGCATGTCTACAGCACTGATTGATGTGTGGCGAGCTGGGAAATAGTTTCACTCAAAGAAAGCCAAGCCCAAATAAGCAATTTCACATTCAAAAACAAGCCCAAAAAACCGCAACCCGCGACTCACGAGATTTACAAGTGATTTTAGAAAAAACAAGCTCAACGTCGCTTATAATAACCGGACTTGGCAACACTGTTGGCAACAGACGTGTTATCATGAGATTATCATGGGCTTTGTAGTTCCCACAATGCTATAGTCCCACCGACAAACACAGAGAACAGAACTACATTTACACTGATGCATTTAGTAGACGTTAGCAGATGTTAGCAAAACTAACGTCCGATTAGACTACGCTGTTTTGGAATTAAAAGTAAAAATGTAAGACTTTAATAAATTTAAGACCTTGGATGGATATCTGGCCGTTTTTAAGACTTTTCAAGGTCTTAAATTTAAAGTTTTGAATTTTAGACTTTTTAAGACCTCACAGGAACCCTGCTAGAGACAGGATGCAAAATGTACATATTACAGATTTTAAAGTGATGAATAATTGCAGGCAATTAAGCAAACCACATTTGTATATGCTGTAGCTGGAATTTGCATTACAGATAACAAAAGGACAACTTACCCTGTGCCAGAAGTTCTTCTCCCAGTTGAATCTCCTCGAGAAAGAACTTCTGAACAGCCTCAGCATCCTTCAAATCTGGTAGCTACAGAGAAAAATCAAACCTTAACATAGAACCTAGAAAAAATGCGACCTCAATACAATCCTCTTAAAAGGATCAAAAGTCCAACTCGTAGTTCAACTGATTATTAAGTCCTGTCCGAATACAACTCTCTGTGATACTCCTGACAGGAGATTTTTTGGCTGCCACTACTAGCAGAATTTAATCACTCAGCACTCCGATCTACCAAAACAAACTTTCAGGAATTGTAAACACAAAGAATATAAATGCTTTTGAAGAGACACATAATCAACTTGGTCTCCATACTCTAACTGGGACAGGATTACATGGAGGAAAAAGAAACTTAAGTGGACAAGATTAATAGATGAATAATAAGACAATCATTTGTTTTTACCCTTGACAGTCCGGCTTTTTCTTGTGCTGCCTTCTGCTTCTTCCTTCCTGAAAGCAACCATAAAGCTCTGTTAACTTCTGTTCAGCATGACTACAGTGATTACCAAATCAGGATAAAGCCACTCAAATGAGGGGCAGCTTTCCATCACCAGAGTTCAACGCGTAACTTGTCATCTCTGAAGCAACTGACTATTTACTGAACCTAAATCGAGTGGAGAATCCTGAACAGCATCAAATGTTCCTAATGAATAATTTGATGGCTATTTACAAAGATATTTTTCAATGTCACTTTAAGTGCTTGTCAGTGTTGCTTTTTTAAAAAAGCACAATATTTCATAATATCATATAAACTGCAATAACAGTACTGCTTTCACGGCAAGTCAAATTATAAGGTTTAAATTAATTAAGTTTACTCGAACTCTGGTGCTGGGATTGCAGTAGATGATCCAGCTTGGTTTTACACAGCTGTTACAGCTGCACAAGTGCAGTTAACCTTGAGAGACCTTGTGAGAGTTTGAGAGACTTTAAAGGGCTGGCTTCCCACACATGGATTAAGCCTAGTCAAGGACTAATTTTCTTTTCATGGAAAATCTCCAAAATGCTACCCCAGGGTCCAGATTCATGAAAGGAAAAGCAAGAACTTGCAAAGGGTCATAAGACTAACTTCATAAGCATGAACACGCATTCTCAAATATTCTCAAAAAATATCAAAATCTTACTTATTTACTTAATAAAATCTTCACTGTTTACTTATGTATGCTTTCAAACAACATTTAATTTAAAGTAACTTATTTCTGTGGAAGAAAACATCAAACCAAGTGTTCAAAAATGTTAGCAAACAAGAAATAGAGGTGATAGTTATTGGAAATAATGCCTACATACTTTCAATATAAAAGTTTAAAAGTCTTTCAAGAGAAGTACAGTACTGTATTCCCTTAAAATACTGTAACCTATCCTACAGTATACTTACAGTCCATGACAAATGTGGGCTATTGTGAGGTTAAGACAACATTTAAGAAAATCATGTTTTCAAACAAATACCCCTAGGTCCTAGGATTATACCTTGTCTTGGAATTTGGCCTAAATATTTTTGAGTTCTTACTATGGAAAATTATTTTTTGTATATTTGCATATACAAGACATCGTAACAAGAACAGACTGCATGGTAAAGGAAATGGACACATAAAAATTACTTTTGCTGGAACAACACTGCAATTTATACAAATGTAAGCAATCCTAATAACTTTCAAAGTATTATTTTCATCCATGATTATTTGCTTTATTCATCTCCAGTGATGTCAGTGGCTGTGTCTGAAATAAAGACAGATGCCTTAATACTTTGCTGCCCAAGTAGGTGCCTTAGAAGTCAGCACTGAGATAAAGGCATTTGATTCATGTTTAAAACACTTTCAGTAGATATACTGTAGCCTGGCCTGGCTGCATTTCCAACATCTCACACACCTACATTTGACTGGAAACTAGAGCTTTTCAAGAAAACGGTACATCCATACCACTGCCAATGTACCGGCAGTGTCTAAACATAAGAAATGCTGTATTCTGAGGCAGGATGTCATGAACTCATGTCCAAATCAAATGTTTACATAAAAGGCTAAATAATTTATGTTTTTTGCTCAAGTGAAGATCCACTGAGAACTAGCAGCAAGCTGAGGGTATTTTGTCAGTGTATTGATGCCAATTGAATGTATTTTAAATACAAGTCGATTTAATGCTGCCTAGGCACATAGTCAGACAGCAAAGCATCCCCTGTTAATTTTCAGGTACAGGCTCAGTGTCTACTTTTGAAATGCGCGTGAATTACATTTGGGGGCGGGGCTAATGAAGGAGCACTGAAGGGAGCGCGTTTGTTTGGCCGTTAAGTTCAAATATCAAAAGTCGTTTTCTAGAATCGTGTACAGCACCTAACATTAACATTAACTTAAGGCTTACTGTGTCTGAAACACAAGAGAGGCTGCCTACCCAGTCTGTAGACAAGAAGTCATGTCCAAATCAAAGTATAGATTTTAAAATTATGTTGGTACACTGAGAGGCACAGTAAGATACACTGAGAACAGCTAACTGTTGGTATTTTGTCAGTGTAGGTAAACGTGACAACCGCCTAAAGGCAAATCTATTTATCAAAGGATAAATCTCAAGGCTGACTTCAAATGTTATCATGGCATCTACCTTACAGCGGACTTCCACTTTAAATGTAACCGGTGCACATTTTAAGGTGGAACGAAAAAGACGACATTAAGCTCATTTGACTACTCACTCTCTCTCAGCTTGCGCTTGAAGTTCGGGTCGCTTCTTCTTTTCCTGTCGAAATAAATACAGTAACCGACGAACAGCGCCGCGCCAACCCCGGCCGCGATAGCGCTCGTCCTGCCGCCCATCATGACTCCAAATTACTAAGGTACAAAACCAACACTTTTGTCTTCTGGAGAGCAAAATATTACTGGGAGATTCTGGGCATGACCCCTGCAGTAGCGGAGTAGAGGAAAGACCCCATAGAGCGGGCGCTTTCCATGAGGTGACAGCTGAGTAGTCTTTAATATTGCCTGTTTAAAAATGTACAACGTATTGCAATAGAGACGCATGTGCTAAGTACTGTATACGATGTTGTGTCAGTGTACTGTACATCTAAGTGGATTTTGGATAGTGTAAATTAAAGTAATTTTATTTAGATAGGAAAAAAAATAACAGCCAAAAACATGTCATTGCAAACATGGACGCTGGATGGCAGTAGTGAACCATGGTGAAAACGTCTCATTGCTCAAAACGTTAACCCTGCCTTCACTAAACTCCTAAATATAGAAGCTTCATTGAATTTTAAATCGCAGATCTATTTTACACAAAGAAGCAATTAGTCATTCATTACAAACTTTGTGAATAACTGGGTTATCTCTCTTTAGCAGTACATAAACATTGCATTTGGAGGAGCTATGGCCTAGTAGTTAAGGATATGGTCTTGTCACCAGAAGAATGCCGGTTCGATCCCCAGACAATGACATAACTGAAGTGCCCTTGAGCAAGGCACCTAATCCCTAACTGCTCCCCGGGCACATGTACAGTCTTAACCTGAGATGTGCAAAATGTAACATGGCTGTGCCTGCAGGTGAGCTGTAGGTCTTAGTGGCTGCTGACTTGTCATGAACCGACTCATAAGTAACTGAGTCGATTTCTGATGAAAACTTAACCAATGCTGTTAAAAGTCAACAAGTTCTTTTACAGGTTTTTCCTCAACCTAGGGGTTAATATAAAAGTTATCCAGATGTTCTTGGACATCCTCTCTTAGTACAAATAAATATTTTAAAACATTGAAGTGCTTACAGTAACAGAATTACAGACCTTTCCTTTCACTGGTGAAAACTTTAATGACACTATGGGGATTGAGACATTTGTGCAAGTTTATTTAACAAACAAATGTCACATTTCATATCCACATGATCATTATTTACAGCTGTTCATAAATGCTTAGAATTAAACAGGTTTGTGTTACTGTACAATCAAAATGTAGTCCAGAATAAAACTGAATGCACAGGACTGAACTGCTGTAGATTGAAAGACTTAAGCAAATATATAATTTATGTGACATCACAAATGAGTCACAGTCAGTTTTCTAAACATAAATGGACTGTATGTCCTGCACAGTGAATGGTGCATATTTTTCTGCGATGTGGGCCCTTTAATACATCAGAAACTCTTGCAGCAACAGTGAAAACTATTTTATTGTGAAATTAAGCAAAGTTAAATGTGTGTGTGATTTCCTTTCATATGAAGAGTTTAGAAACTTTTACCAAACTCTAACATTTTAGTCTTCTGCAGTAATCGTCCTGCTTGTTTTCTTTCCACCTTGCAATACACTTGGACTGCGCAGGTTCTTGTTGTTCGTGATTTAACATGATTCAGCTTTAGAAGGTCTTGAATATTAGCTAATGATGTGAGTCAGTTGCAGGGGAAACACAAAACTGGGTATTGCAGGTTGACTACAGGCTGGAACTGGAATCACTGCATTAGTCAGAATGACGTCTGCAAACCGTTTTTAGGTAAGTGCTAATTAGGACCAGTCGACAGTGTGGTTCAGACACAGCACAGGCCTAAACTCTACACCCAGTACTACTAGCCTACTTCAGTACACTCAGCTGCTGTGGTCATAGTTTATTAAAGGATGTGTCCCTTATTGCATGTCGTCATTAACCACATGTTTTCTACCGGGATTCACTTTGGGGTGTATACATTTGGACTGGTCCCAGTTGACAACTGAATTATATTATTTGTGGCTTCGCTTTGTGTAGGCTGGCAAGCCTTTAGCATGCTTAAAGCCATAGGAACAGCGCTAAGCACGGCTAAAGCAGCAGTAGCAACCATCTGTTTCTATGTTCTGTTTCTTTACATTTATCTATCTACTGTATAGCCTATAGCCTAATGCCATAGTGTCAGAAACCACATAAAAAAGTCTATTTGGCATTAAAGACTAGATACAGATTGAGGCTGCAGTGTGATGCTAACAGGAAGCATTACTGCATTACTTAGCTACATTAGCCTTGTAGCGAAAAGCTAAAGAGGCACCAAGCATGTCTACACAGTGATGTCCAAACATTTGCATAACATATATTTACAGTCTCACAAATATATATATATATAGTCTAATGCAAACACTGGTCAAGTGACACATTTTGTTGAATTGTGGAATCTACTTCTAAGTTGAATTTCTATTTTAGCTGTTTTTCTCATTTATAGAAGACGTTAAATATTTGCCCTGGGCACCATTTTCCATTCTGTTTTCCACATGTTAAATTCAGCAAATAAATAATGCTTGTTGTTTGTAGAGGATGCGCAACTTGTCTTCATTTATGTTGGAAACTATTACAGATGTAGAACACGTATGTAGGTCTACTTGTGCCAGTATGCATTACGTAAATAATCTGTGACCATTTCTCTGATAGCAGCTTATCAGATCACGGCTGATTCACAGCTGGGCCCCTCGATTCAAGCTATTGCTCCTTCAGGACATCTGTCCTCACAGCCCAGACATCACAGCAATCCAGCAGCTTAACCGCTGCCGTATTACCAGACTGTTCCTGGAAGTTGCTTTTACATGCCCTGCCACGCCACTCCCACACTAACCACACTGCTTCTGGAGGCCTAATAACTGCCTGAGCTTGAATAGTGGGTGTGTTGGAGTAATGCACATTCCAGACTGATTTCTTAAAATGATTAGTTCCTGGTTACACTGCTAGCATACGTTGTGTAGGTCACAGGATCTTCAAGTCAGATGATTGCAAAGGCATGGAGGGCTGCCAGTACCGAGTTCTGCAAATTTTGTACATGTGATAACAAACAATATGTTCTGAAGCCCTAAACCTCAAGTCCTGTTATGATACAAACTTCAGTGCATTTTCTGCATCTTGGAAAGTTTCTTTTATCACCGCTCCTCACTGTAAATATATCTGCTGTGTTATTTTCTGAGGCATTTGCTGAGTGTAGTGTGAGTGCAGCTGGAGCAGAACGGAGAGTGCATTGTGTTTGCTTGTTTTTTTTTCTCTCTCTCTCTCTCTCTTTTTGCAGAGGAGAGCTAAGTCAGCAGGTTTTGCACTAACCTGGCTCACTGACTTCCTTCTTCTTCGAGGCTGATGCAATTATCTTTCGCTTTGTAATCTTCCATGTCCTCCACCATGCTTTTTAGGCTTGGCTCCCATACAGCAAATCGCCAAGGCAGCACTTATGAGTCTACTCCCCAAACCCAGTCTGACTGGCACACAAAAACACCCTGCACAAGCAGAGAAACAAAATGAATGTGCTCTGTAGAAAAAATGATGTCCTGTAGAAAACATGGGCAAAAGTTTTAGGTTGGCAAAGTTAGACAACAGTGCACTTCTGATATTACAATGAATTTTAAAGCATTGAAAAAGTATATATGTATATATATTCCATGCATTTTTGATTGGTTTCAGTTATTCTTCCGAGCATAATAATTTGACTTTTATTCACATTTTAATTTTAACTTTATTTATTGGGTCACATTGACAAAGACTCTATTTTCTGTTTCATTGCAATTTCTAGACATCAAATTAAAGTTCTCAGCTAAGAATGATTCATTGTAACTACATTCAGAAAAAATATTTCAGGTATTATAGAATATTTGAAATATTTATTGGTATTAGAACCCATTTTAATAAGGTTCTGTAACCTCCTAAATAGCCTGGTACCACTGGCATCTATTCCTTATATTCAGAGATTGAATACTTTTTTTAATTTCTAAGATGCCTGCAAAAGGAACAGCTCATATGAAAGATAAAATATTATACTGTTTGTCTATTTTGGACTGCCAATTAGAGATGTTGCGTCTAATAGACCATGCGCATATATTCAGTCAGAATATGTGCTACAAAACACTGTTTTGATTTTCACAAGTGTTGATTTTTGGTTGCAATCTGTTTCGGATGTTTCAGACCCAGTGAAATAGAACTGAACACTCAGTTTCTGTCCTGCTGAAGGGTGACCTCTTGTGATACAAATCTTGTTATAAGATGAGTCTACATAAGTCCCTTCAGTGCTGTGCAGCCAGAAAATATTTCTGGGAGAAAAACTAAACTAAAAGCATTTTTAACAACATTAAAAAACATTTTTAGTCTTGATCAGCAAATTATAAGCATGTGTTATTATATTCTAAATCATGAAACATTCATCCATCCATTATCACACCTGCTTAATCCTTATCAGGGTCGCGGTTAGTCCCCTACCCCCTCACTGGGCGCAGGGCAGGGCATTACACTATTCAACTAAGCTCAGGACAGGGCGCCAGTCCATTGCTGGGTGCACACACAGACAATTTAGAGTACCCAATCCACTTGACCTTTTGGACTGTGGGAGGAAACCCACACAGACACGGGGAGAACATGGAAACTTTGCTCAGGTGGGGACTCGAACCCAAGACCTCAGTGCCAAGAGGTGAACGTGCTAACCACTAAGCCACCGTGCCGCCCGTAATAAAACATATTTTCTGCTAATTTGAAAAACATTTAATGTAGTTTAATGTAGATTTGGATTGTAAAAAAAACTTTCTATATACACGAACCATTTCACCATACAAAGAATATTTTAAGCATGTGACAGGTTGACATGGTTCTACAAACTGTATTAACTAGTTTTTCTCGCACAGGACAGACGCTTGTTGCTTATAGAATTAAAGCAAAAACAAAAAAAACATGTAAATCACAGCACTTTAAGGCATATTTATTTACAGTGTGTGAGATATATCCCAAAATGCAGATAAAACAGATCCAACAGCATTGTGGGAACAGCACATCCAGCCGAGGAGGAGTAGAGAGGCCTATCACACACTCATCACATGGTGGTAAATATCAGGGCGGTGGCTGTGGTGACAGATTTCTGTGTGAATGGTTCAGTTGGAGAGTAGGGTTGGAGATGCCCCACCCTCTCTCTCTCTCTCTCTCTCTCTTTCCCTCTCTCTCTCTCTCCCTCCTCTTTGGGGCAAACAGAGGTGTAATTATTTTTACCCAGGCTGCAGCTGCTTTATGTGAACTTTGGCAGGCTCAGTGCTGCATGGAGCGGCTCCAGGAGACAGGAACTGAAAAAATCCCCCCTCCGTTCTTTCGGCTGGAATAATATACACCACTTTTTGAGTTGCTGCCCAGGAACGTCCAGCTATAAAGCCCTCGCGACAGGCAGATCCTGTATTTTCCATGAACCCAAAGCGGCCTCTTTTGCTTCCAAAAAACGATGTCATCCAATGTGTTTTCAAGGAGGAACACGTAGTGGAACCTGGAGTGGGGTGGTGTGGGTGGCTCGTAAGCTAGGAACTGGGAGGTTGAAGGAAAACTTGGAGAGAAAAAGAGAAAGCGAGACAGAAAGCGATAGACTAAAGCCCTTTTTTGTTGTGCTGGCGTGGTTGTTGGCCTGGGGAGCCCATTAGGCCTCCTGCTCCTGGCGCAGTGCTTGGCAGCAGTGGTTTTCACGGTCAGTAAACAGTGGATCTCTCTCAGCAATCTCTCCACTCCCCAACTCAAATCACAGCTTTCAACGCCTGGGTCATGGGAGGTGAAACACACAAATGTTCATTCGTCCCACCCTCGCCGAGAGAGAAAACCTTCACTTGAACTCAGTTTGTCCTAGCAATGAATAGTTTGACCAAAAAAATCTACACAAGTCTACACAATTTAGGCTAACATGCCGAACAAACTTGCCTTAAGTGTAAATCAGCAGTACAATTATTTGAAATAACTGCTTAACTATATGGTATACTGTTATCTATAAAGATGGACAGAAGTGCAGACGAAACAGGCCATGAGGCAAAAGAGGTTTCACAGTAAAAGTCCAGAGAGAGCTGAGAGAAAGAGTGAGTGTGTGTGAGAGCTCAGCTGAGGAAGTGGACATAGCCTCTGTTCTTTCAGTAGGGGTAGCTGCTGCACTAAGCTAACATTCATCCAGCAAACACACAACTACTCTGTGTTGACACACGCTTGCTCCCACACCTAAAAGAATGGTGTGGTCCCGTGTTTAAAGGTATAATTAGAAATTGTAACAGTGGCAGCAAGATAAAATAACATCACTTAACAAAAGGAGTTGGTATAAACTTTTCTATGGTGAAGCAAATTTAATCATCCAGGCAATTTAGTTACTTCCTATTATGGTGTTGTCACAAATCATAGGACTAGAAGTGAGACAGTAATAAGCAAAGGAAAAACAAAATGTGGATTTTGTTTGAATTTAAAGGTGAAAATACAGATTAGTTCTTATACAGTATTATGATCCCACTACATGATAAAATACTGCAGTGAAAGCTCTACTTTAATCCAGGTGTTCTACGTTATATATCTATCTGTGGATAAATCTATTGGACACGCACCAATATGATGCCCTTTCCGCAGCATCATAGCTATCATTCTACCAATGCCACACATATTGCCAGTTTGAATATCTGAGGACGGAGGCTTTGAGGTGTACAAAATCCACCCTGTATCACATTATCAGCCAGGCAGGAGAGGATAGTTGATCTGCACCTGTTCGGCCGCTCTGTGTTCAGCCCCTGTGTGCTTCTGCCATTAACGCCAGCCAGCCAGGCACATCCACGGGAGCGGCTTGGCAGAGGTCACTGGTGCTGCAGATGGCCCGGGATTGATGCTCTGCATGCAGCGTCCGCCTGCAATGGATCTGATTAAAGCCTTTGAAAAGAGACAGGCATTGATCACGTGTGGGCACATCCGAGCATACCAATTAAGCCTTTTGAACTGCCTTCAAATTATATTGGGATTGTTTAAATCCAATGATTAAAGAGCCACGAATAGCCATTATTGAAGTGAAACATTCTTTTATCCTGTCATTGGTTTTAAAAGGGGTCCAAGCACTTTTGGTGTGTTTTTGTGTGCAGTGCTCATCTATAGCAGTGCAGGGTAGCACAGCAAAAAACGCAGAGGACGGTCAAACAGGAGGCTTCTTTTCTTGTGCTCCATGGCCTCTGAAACCATGTAAGCAGGATTAGCTTTACACTCCATCACTTTTCCTGCAGTGACTAGCAGGGCCTCTGGAGACACGTCTGCAGGGGATTAGCCGGCCGGGTCCAGCCATAGCGGGGTTTCCCATAGTCATGGCCTGTGAAACTGGAGATGGAGGGTGGGGGGGTGTACAGTCTCTTGGCCTCAAGGTCTCTCTCTACATTCACAGGGGAACCTGTTTCCACATCTACACACTTGTTTTTATAAGTGGGGAAAAAATGTAAATAGCACTCAATTTGCAGCACTGGTGGACATTTTGAGATGTAGCTTGGCTTTATAAGCAGCGGCCAGAGAAAAGCGTTTAGCATAGGGTTGCCACCCGTCCTGTAAAATACGGAATCATTCATAATCGACGCAATTTGTTCCATAATTTTATAAAAGGGGGAGAAATACGATTAAACTGAGACAAAACACTGAGACAGTGTTAAGTTATATTAAACGGAGATGAGTCAAGCATTAGGACCCAGCAGAAAACAAGCTGCTCAAATGAAGCCCACCCACAAGCTCACTGATTGGCTCAGCTGTTTGTTGCTAATGTGTGATTGGCCATCACCACTGACACTCCATTTGGTTAACTACCAAATGCCTAGAGCACACTTTTTTAAATAGAGCACGATTCACGCAGCACTGTTTTTCTTTCTTCCCTATGGTGGAGAACACAATTCTCGGAATTCACAGCAAACAGCCAATCAGAAAACAGTAACGCATCTTATAAGTCTGTGTATATAATATGTAAATACGTGTAAAACTGTTGGTAATGAGTTTGAGTGAAGTTTGACACAAGTTTGAGTGAACTAAAGAAATTTTATGCTACATGTTTTAACAGTTTATTCATATTTAATAATGTATTAATATTCTATTAATGATTAATATTAATATCAATGTTATTGTATTATTACTAATAACGATTAATAGTTATTAGTGTATTATTAATAGTAACTAGTAATGATGAATTAAATATTAATAAATATTTTTATATTTAAGTTTACCCTCCACGCAGGCCCATGGGTGTTCCTTAATTCAATATATGAAAGGTGGCAACCCTAGTTTATCAAGAAAGACATATATTCACATGACCACAAAAGCCATGTTAAGTTATATAGCGATGGCCTACTTATTATTACATTTCTTCCTTTTTTGGCCATGTGTGGGTGGTTGTAAGAGTCCAGTAGAGCTACATTTTAGCCCTGATTAACTGAAAAACACATTATGTCCTTATGTTAATCCAAACTCTTGGAGCATGTTTTGCAACTGCATGTATGATAGTGCTGAACTATGCAGGAAGTGTTTTTGCGTCGAATTCCTCTGCCTGCATATTGTGTTCCAAGGCTTTGAAGCCTTTGTTTCAGGTCAAGACTCACATGAATACATTGGCACGAGCCCGAGGCCATATTTTCTGAGTGAGTTTGGGAACGCGAGCTTCAGAAAACATTTCCAGTTTAGTTGCATTTACTTAGCCTCCCCTCTTTCTCTGTCTCTCTCTCTCTCTCTCTTGCCTCTTTTTTCCCTCACTCCCTGCCTGAAGCTCGCCTCAGGAAATACTCGAATGATGAAAGGCGCTGGTCTTTTTTCCTCTCTCCCTCCACACATTCATCATCTGGCTGTTCTCGTTTCCTGTTTACATGGCCGGGGGCAGGGCACCTCCCAGTGAAAGAGACGAGTCCTCTGATGATGCAATCCCACCAACAACCCCCCCAACCGCTATTTCCCTTCCCTCTCCAAATTCTCGACAGAAAGAAACACACACCATTTCTTATCCACCACCTCCGCCAATCACCCTCTGTCGAGTGATCTTTCAATGCTGAGACCCTGCCGCCCACGCTAGCAGCAGCTCAACATCTGGTGCCTATCTTTCTCCACCGCTATTGATAATCATTGATAAGGTACAGGTGTGAATTCTGCTATTTGTGTTTCAGTTAAAAGAAAAGTTGGCTGGTGACAGGAGGCAGCTGTCAGCTTTACGGTTTTTTCTTTTGTTTTATTTTTTTTCTGAAGTCAGAAATCTCCCCAGGTGCTTAGCCAAGGTCATTGGCTAGCAGCTAGCAGCAGCGCTGCATGGAGCCGGGCTGCATGCTGACTCGGCACTTTTTGTGAGCCAGCCATGCTTTTGGTGCGCCAGCAAAGAGGAAGTTTGTGTTGGATACTTTTTTATCATCAATCTGACATTAACCACATTAAAGTTCACATCCAACTTCAAGCCAAATAGGTCACATAATGTTATCCTGTATGAAGGGCATGTGTAGCACTATCTCAGGCCCAGATAGCTTACAGACAAATTACATCTTAGCCCTATCACATCCACATGCAGGGGCCCATTCACCACTCTATCTGTGTAACCATTTAAGTGCTAATAATAAGCCAGAAGCTGAGAAGAGGCGGCCATCCTGATGACGGGCCTAGTGTCTATCAGTCCACAGCAGCTGCCGCCTTCAGTAACTCAGCCTTTTGTTTGTTTATTTTCATCTACCATGGAATGCAATTGATGTCGTGGGGTACAGCTGTCCTAAAAATACAAGCCACCCATCTTAAAATATCTCCAACCCTTGCCCTTCCTCTTCCAGATCGCCCCCCACAACCACCAAACAGAATGTCAGCTGCTAGTGAAGGTAAAGAGGGAAATGGAGCCAGAGGGAGGACGCTAAAAGGGCAAACAAGTTGATACCCCTGCAGCAGGGCTGAGTTACAGAGAGCCTGGCAAGCCATGCGTCCTCCACCCTGTCATACGAGATGGGTGACAGATGCCGTGGCCTCCAGCCCATCACTGCAAAGGCTGCCTAAGCACCTTTTCCATGTGCCAGCTCAACTACTCGCCCACTCAGCGAAGAATGCCATAGCTCTGCGCGCAAGCAAGCACACTACTGCTATTGGCTCTTGGCTGGTTTAAAGTGATAGTTTGACAGAAAATAAAATGTACACAATTTCTCTTATATCAAACATAGCTAATCAACCAAGACTAGATTGATGTCCAAAGTTTGCGTCTTTAGGTTTGCATTGGAGCTACAAGGCTAATGTAGTAAACAAGTAATATAAGCTAACCTTAAGCATACGTGGGACACTTGCCTCTAACCATGTCAGCTAAAATAACATTCCTGATGTGGTTTCTGACAATGAGCAGGTTTACATGCACAACAATAATGTGATCATTATCAGAAATCTGATTACTGAGTTGCTCATGTAGACTTGGAGTTTTCTCAATATCAGATTACTGAAAAACTTGTAGACGTGTAGAACAAGCAGTTATCATTTTACTACGTGTATGTGCTATGATGTGACATAGTATATCACATGGATAGAAATGGTAGTTAGTCATCTTGAAGCCTGAATTTTGTCCATACTTGTGTCCATTGTGTAGTGGCAGGCTTTTTACATGCTTCTCTCCTTCAGTAATGGATGACAAGGTCATCTTGACTATGCTAGACAGATACAGTCATTTTTTTCAGCAATTTTTAAATCAGGACCCTTGTAAACCACTGTTTTGTTTTGAAGTACTCTGGTTCAGCATTGTGTAAGAATTACACTGATGCTACAGTGGCCTTGCATGCTTTTCCAGCCCCAGCTCATTGCTGGATCCAGCCACTTCAGCCAACAAGTGCTGTTCCCTCTCCTCCCATAATCCTCTCTCATTGTATAGAGTGCTGTGCTGATGAATAATTGTGACAATGCTGAAGCATGTTTATTTTCGAATCCGTGAGCGTCGCCACACCAATTTGCATCTGAAAGAGCCGTTTGATGTCTTTATCTGAAACACACAGGGCTTTGAAGCCTCTGACTGTAACCGTGTTTGTGTTTTCAATGTGATGGAAGGAAAGGGGAGGGGGATTAAGTAATGCAAGTTTTCCAAAGTAATCACGACTAGACAGAGTGTAAAGAGGACATTCGGAGAATACGTCCCGGTTCCCCTCTCCTCTCGTCATCCTCTTGCCAGCTTAACCATTCAACCTAATATGCATCTCTCTTGAAAGAAACGGACACTTTGCAGATTAACGAATCAATTAACACGGCTTGGACTTTCCACTCTGTGGTGCTACCTCTAATGTAATTCCACCACAGAAAAGGGCTTTTAAGTAGGAAGTGAGCCCTGAATGAAATTCAGCTGGTTAAGAACACTTGTGGCTTCACGGTGTGCTTTGGGTCTTTCCACCTCTTCACGTCACATTTGTGTTATCTCTGAATCAGTGAAACCGTCAAAAGACAGTTAACTCTTTCTTCACTGGCCCTCACTCCATTCACAGCCTGAGACATGTTGGTACACGCTAGTGAACAGGTGTTCTTATTCAGCTGTCCAGAAAGAGCAGTTGTAACCTTCTTGTTAGGACTGTAACAAATTCACAAATTTACCTCAATACAATATGGTTTATCTCAAGTTAATGTTTTTCAATGTCAAAACAATGCAGGTTCAAACTGTTTTCTTAGCATATGAGCACTAAACTAAATCAGATCAAGTCTAGATTCAACTTTTTGTCAGTGTGATTTGAACACAGTGGAATTTGCTTTCCAAACACACCTTGAGAACATGTACCTGAAGCAGTGGGCAGCCCTATTCATGGCGCCCAGGGAGCAGTTGAGGGTTAGGTGCATTGCTCATGGGCACTTCAGTTATGACCAGCCCGGGGACCAAACCAACGACCATCTGGACACAAGACCAGATCAATAAACACCAGGCCATGGCTGCTAACTGCTAAGTCTACTAACAAGTCTACACTAATCTGCCCTCTCGATGGTCAACTTGATAATACTGCCGGGAAGTTAATTCTTCTCATACAAGACCAGGCTCACATCTCTCTGAATGGCAAAAGACCAAAATACTGAAATCTCAAGTTACTGATAAAATCTGACAAAAATCTCCTAAATAGTTTGTAGTGTTTGGCTCAGAAGCACATCATTTTTGTCATGTTTTATGTTTTATCCAATACACACTTTCTGGCTGCCAGCACAACAGACCCTCCAGTGATTTTCTATGCTTTTAAAAATGTCTTCAGAAAGCTCATGTTTTTACTAGAGTCCAACTTGTTAAAGGAAATGTGATGTAGGAAGTATTAACCTAGAGTGAAAGAAGAACTGTTGGTCTGTTGCTGACTCATGCATTTTTTACAAAAAAAAAAAAAACAAAAAACAGTTCAGTGGCCATTAACAACTGACAGTCTGAAATGTAAATATTAAAGTTGTGTTTATTATTAGGATCATTGATGTAGGTTATTACAAATAAAGTATGTAATGCTTCATTTGGAAGAATGAAAAAAAAACTAAAAGAAGTAGTTTTAAATTGATTTATGTGGTTTTATTTACATTTTGTTGCATTGTTTTTTTTAATCAGTTCATGAAGATAATAATAATAATATGAATAATAACACTACTACTACTATACTAATATTACTACTACAATAACACTTCTACTACTTCTACTACTACTACTACTACTAATAATAATAATAATACACTTTTACTTTAGTAAAAAAAAAAACAATGACAGGTGTGTTTTAATGAAAATGAGAGGTATACAAAATAATGAAATATGATCTCAAAGCAGTAATGATTAAGCATCTCTCAGTAATGACGTCATAATGAGAAATAATTAGATGCTGGTGTTTATGGCAAGTGGTTCACACTCTCAGGGTTAGTCTGCAGGAAAAAAAACTGTCCCACATGTGTGCATTGTGTCGTCATGGCAACGCAGTAAAGCGAAGCACAGTTGCTAAGTAACGGCGCGTGGGTGTGTGACGGTCGGAGGGCGGGGCTTCGCGAGGAAAAACAAAAATGGTGACAAAGGCGTGATCTGCTTATTTGTTTATTTATTTGAATACGTTTCCCCAATTTCACTTCTGCTCTCCTGGACGGTGATGACTGTGTTCTCATGTTGACGTGAGTTCATAGTCTTGTCAGTAACCTGTTAAAAGTGCTTTTAAAAGGCTTTAGTTCAATAAGTGCAGTCCAGTGTCAACAATGACAACAGTTTACCCACAGCACCAGCGATAATCAGAGGTTTAATGTTAATTACATGTATCTGCAGTGCCAGCCAACTGCCTTTTAGTGGGGTGTGAAAACTAGACTGTTATCATCCATCCATGTACAGGAGACAAGATCTGTTAAAACAGGGTAAGGTGGTGCTTTCCAGAACATGCCTTCACATGCCTCAATAGCAGCTAGCTTCCTCAAGTGAAACTCTTTTTCAACAAAACTGCAACTGCATATCTCAGTTGAGGAAACCAAAGCAGAAGTTGCTTAACCAGATGAAGCAATTGAGGATTCCTGAAAATGTTTCATCATGACTGTTCTGTACTGTAGGCGCCCTCTTAGTCATGCCTGTAGGAATGCACTGTAATGTAAACAGTGTGAACAAAGGGCACAAAATGGCTGACCTTGTCTGTTAAACAAAGGAAGAATCAGCACGTCACACTGGCTTCTTTAAAGGGCACAATACAGTGCCACATGAAAACATTATAATACAGAGGAACCTTGGTTTTGGTCTGTTCTAAAGTGCCTGATGATAACCAAAAATGAACGATAACTGAAGCAATATTTCTCATAAGAAATATTATAAATACAATTAATTCATTCAGACACTTTAAAATATTAACAAAATTAGTTTTACTTATACATCTATAGTTTTACATATAGGACACAATGAGAAGTAAATACAAAAGACTAATGAAATGGATAAATGAACATTTAACATCACTCTTACAGGTTTACGCTCTGTTGTAGAGAGTGCCGGTGTGTCTGTTTTGTACATCTGTTCTCGGGGTTCTCAGGTACTATTTGTTTTCGCACTAGGCAGTAGTGCTGCGCCTAGTGTGACATGTTTTACTTTGTTTTGTTTATCAATGGGAAACAACGAGAAATTAGAGATGTTTGTTTGTCTTTAAAACACAAACATGGACCAAAAAGCACACAGAGGACATATAACTGAGAAGACGGACGTCTCCTTTATGGACACAAACACGAGCGCCACTATGGTGCTAACGTTCTGGTATCCTGGGAGTCTTTTAACTACATCTGTCGTAGTGTTTTGTAAAGGAAAAGCCTCCTGTTCACATGTTAGAAGGAACTGATGTATGAGCTGAATTGCTGGAGTATTTTATCAGTCTGATGTTTGGGCTTTAAATAAATTGGACTTTACATTATTTACATTGTCCTACATGTTTTATACCTTATCACCCTTCATTCTGTTTGTAGGTTAGTTATCTGTTTATATGTAGTTATTCGCCACCCTCAGGACAGTTAAAAGCGCAGTATAAAAGGTTGTTCATGTAAATAAACTGCAGTAAACTATGTGCTAACATTATAAGAATTTTGTACAATATATTTAAAAAACACACACAAAATAAACATGTGTATGTAGTTATTTTATAAATAATTCAGTCTGTTTAGTGTTTCTGACTATTCCTTCTATACAACTACACATGCCTACAGATGCCGTCACAGTTTGTGCTGAGAAAGAATGACTGCTCTTTGGTTCCCACTGCGAACAAAAAGCATAAGATAGGAGTGACGGTCTTGATTAACAACACAGCTGAAAGGAGAAAACCGAAAAAATGACCACGTGCACAAGAAAGGAGAGATTTGAGAGGCTTGTAAATAGCAAAGCTGCTATGATTTCTGACTGTACAAGTCAAATGTTAAATGGCTGCTTGAGATTAGATCATAATGCGCTGGAAATATCATACTCTGCTTGAACGTTTGGCCCAGACACTTCGCAAGGCCTTGAGATAACTATGTTGTTCCAAAATGGTCATCAGGCGCAGAGCTGGCGGAACTTTCCTTGCCCTTCTTGCGTTGCTCCCTGGTCATGCTCTACTTCCATAAATCAGTTCCACTGCAGCCCGCCCCACCACTGTCCCACCAGCTGACTGCTTGGATGGCTATCAGGAGCCAGAGTCTCGCCTCCAGATTTATCCCCATGACCTTTCACCTTTATGTCGTGAATTGCGCACAGAGCGGGCCTTCAGCAAAAACTCGGCCCGCCTTCCCCACGCCCTCCCTCGAATATGCCCCCAGCTACTAACAAACAGGAGCACACAAGGTACAATATGTCCTCCGTTAAGTAAAGCAAAGTGACATTTTATTGATCTAAATATTATTATACTGTTATACTGAAAGCACTTTTGACTTTTGGTACTTGGGTACATTCCTGAGCAAACACTTTTCCTGTAATAGAAACACGGATGACTAGAATACATGTTCTTGGTAATGTTTTACCAACAGTATTACTGCTTCTGCTGCTAGTATTGTGTTCTGTCCACTGCCAGTGAGCTTGTCCACAAAGCCAGGCTCAGACCACGCAACTTTGAGACAGACGGATTTCTGTGTTTCCCCTGTGGTAACTGGGTCTCTTATCAAGCCGGGCCAGGTTGTGTTGTAAGGCTCGGGAATCCGATTACAAGAGCATGTTTTGTTTTATTGTTTACTCCTTTAGGGATTGTCTAGTGAGCTTTTTACTGGTTACTGTGTGTGTGTGTGTGTGTGTGTGTGTGTGTGTGTTCTTAGAATATGTGTCACAACAATGCCTGCAGCACTGACCTATCATAAATCTTGGTATGCACTCTCTTTTCTTTACTGACAACTGCTGTTTGGAATGAGGCCAAGCATTATTGAGTTTGGGAGGCATGAAAAAAATGCCCTTTACCCACATGACGTGTTCTCTCAAGTTGAGTCAAAACACACCCGAGTGACCTGAATCAATATCTCACTTTACTCTTTTCCAGTACGGCTCAGTTTTCAGTCAGACATTATACAGCAGTTTGTGGATTATGTTGTTTTATGCAAATGTCTCATTGCATTGAGTAGAGGTGTAAGACAAGACACTTCTGTCTTACGGAGATAACTGTGTGTTCATTTTGATACGAAACTTAAGGGGTTTCATGTTAAATGCAGTCGTCTTTAAAGGCAAATGTAAGATGAAATGGCTTAGATGTTAGTAGATTTTGTGCACATTTACTTTGTGATAAACAGCTGAAGACCAGCGATGCTTACATTATTAATTCTACAGAATTCTTTTGGGAATGCTGAAGGGGTTAAAGTTTGGGAGGCAGCCAAGTGCACTCAGAGAGGGAGTGATGAAGGGATAGAGGGAGGAAAAGAGGGAGGGAGAGACTGTGCAGCTCTTGTGGAGTGAGTGACGTGAGCGAGGCCGGCGTGACCCTGCATTCACCTACAGCTCGAGCTGCCAAATCACCAAGGACGGGAAGATTACGGCTGGCCCTGAAAAGGACGTCCACTTGGCTCTGCCGTGCCTTCATTGGAATGCGGGGCTGTAGCTGTGCAACTCTTCCCCCAAACAACGTTAAGCAGAATTAACGAGGTTTCAGCGGACACTTACGTAACATTTGTTTATATGAGTAGACTTTCTTCCCCCCTTCTCGAGTGCAGCTCTAATTTGTCATTTATGGTTTGTTTGATTTGCTTATTCAGTGCTGCATTATGCAACATTGGCTTGCTCTGATTGTGTGGCAAGGTAAGCCAAACAGATTTCTAAAGAAATGACATTACAAGATATTACAGGCCTCAGGGCTGGTTACATACAGCAGAGCTTGTTGTTGGAGTCTTTGCTAAACATGAATCAGGATTTTGGCTCTGGCCTGTTTGAAGCCTTTGAAACTTAAGGCTTATTAATCAGGCTTGTGAATTAGCATGTCCTATGAATTATTCAGCAGCTACAATGAATTCAGCAAGTGTTATAATGTATAAGCTATGCAGTTTTGAGAATGAGGAAATTATTTTATTGGCCCTTGGAGTTTATAGGGTTAAAAAAGGATAGAAGGGAAGAAAGAAAAACAAAGCAAAGAAAGAAGAGTGATTTGACAGGTTTGTTAACTAACTTCACTCATCATGGCAGCTCTGGCCAAAAAGCAGGCTTTTGGGTATGGCAGGCGGTTAAAGAGAGAGAGAGAGAGAGAGATGTTGCTGTGAAAGTTGCGTGCTAAACCCCTCCCCTGTGTCTCTCCTCTCTGGCTCTAGTCCTGACTCGCATTCCCTCAAAGCACCCCACCCGCATGATGCAAGATACAGACACACAGAGAGAAAGAGAGATGGGGAGGAGATACTAGGCCATGTCTGTCAGATGCTTCAGGGCATGTGTGTGTGTGTGTGTGTGTGTGTGTGTGTGTGAGAGAGAGAGAGACAGAGACAGAGAGAGAGACAGAGAGAGAAAAAATGTTTGTCTGCTGAGTGTCTCTAATGCGTTTTAGGAACTGTTGTCAACAACAACCAAAGAAACACACCAGGAGACTCTCTCCTCTCTCACAGTGATGGAAAAAG
>BRDA01011892.1:6648-19978 GCA_036984385.1 Crenuchus spilurus
TGTGTGTGTGTACTGTGTTCAGCGTGTGTGTGTTCTGTGTTCAGTGTGTGTCCGTCCTGTGTGTGTGTGTGTGTTCTGTGTTCAGTGTGTGTACTGTGTTCAGCGTATGTTCTGTGTTCAGCGTGTGTGTGTTCTGTGTTCAGTGTGTGTCCGTCCTGTGTGTGTGTGTGTGTTCTGTGTTCAGTGTGTGTACTGTGTTCAGCGTGTGTTCTGTGTTCAGCGTGTGTGTGTACTGTGTTCAGCGTGTGTGTGTTCTGTGTTCAGTGTGTGTCCGTCCTGTGTGTGTGTGTGTGTTCTGTGTTCAGCGTGTGTACTGTGTTCAGCGTGTGTGTGTGTACTGTGTTCAGCTTGTGTACTGTGTTCAGCGTGTGTTCTGTGTTCAGCGTGTGTGTGTTCTGTGTTCAGTGTGTGTCTGTCCAGTGTGTGTGTGTGTGTGTTCTGTTTCCAGTTTGTGTGCACTGTGTTCAGTAGCTTAAAATCACTTCACATTACTAAAGTGCTGTAGCACCTTAAATACCATTCATATTATGAAATCAAATTGTTCTCTTAAAGGAAAATGGTTCACTCAGAATGTTCTTTAAACAATGTTCTACTTATCTCAGATGTAGGTGTTCAGCATAGTCATGTTCATGACATGAAACATGGACTCACAAATGCTTCTTTAGTTTAGAACTGCAGTTGCAAAGTTCATGTTAAAAACTACAACTCGGTAGTCACCTAGGTAACCCTGTCATTTCTGTCCAAAAATCAGTCAAAACACGTCCAGATCTTAATTAAGTGCTCAGATGTGTCACTGTGTTTTGTATGAACTCTGAAGAAATAATTGAATCTTGTGAGCAGTCACGATAGATAAAGGAGGAATGTGATCCAAGACTAGTCTTCTATGAGTCCTGTTGCTGTCTGAAGTGTCTGCTCATATTATTGAGTTTTTCTTCCTTCTTATAGTGTAAAGTAGGTCATATTGTGTCCAAGAACACATTGGTTATTAGTAACTTTAACCTTGAAACATTTTAATGTAAAGAAGAAAAAATGTACTCAAAGATCACTTGATTTGTGATCTACCTGTTTACAGCTATGTCAATATATATTTAGTGTTCATTATGAGAAGGAGGGCAGCACGGTGGCTTAGTGGTTAGCACGTTCGCCTCTCAGCGCTGGGGTCTAGGGTTCAAGTCCCCATCTGAGCGGAGTTTCCATGTTCTCCCCGTGTCTGCGTGGGTTTCCTCCGGGGACTCCGGTTTCCTCCCACAGTCCAAAAACATGGGGATCAGGTGAATTGGGTAATCTAAATTGTCTGTAGGTACGTGTGTGTGTGTGTGTGTGTGTGTGTGTGTGTCTGTGTGTCACCCAGCGATGGATTGGCGCCCTGTCCTGGGCTTAGTTGATTAACGTAATGCCGTGCCCTGCGCCCGGTGAGAGGGTAGGGGACTAACCGCGACCCTGATAAGGAATAAGCGGGTGTGATAATGAATGAATGAATGAATTATGATAATGACAATTAAATACATACAGAAACAATAATCAGTGGAAAAGGTCAAGATTGAGGCAGGAAAAATGAGATGTTGAAATCATTGGAATAGTTATTTCGGCTTCCATTAATATTATAAAGTAAGCTGTCTGCAACTAGTTATGCTGTCTTGCTGTAACTGCAGTGGTGTTTTCTTGACGACATACTTGTTTAAGGATCACTGTAATGATTTATAGTGAGGACAAATGACATTATAGGCTTATAGATATTTTTATTAGTTAACTGAATTGAGGATGAATTGATGTACTGTTTGAAATGTGAAAAATGATGCGCATGGGCCATTAGAAAGCATACATGTATCAACTACTGAAAAAGTGTCACTTTTCTTTCTGAATTTATCAGAACTGATTATAGAGCTGTGTGTGAATTTAGATCTGTTTCTATGTTGAATGTCAGTGATCTGGAAATGTTACTGTTTGTAGGAGGAGTAGATAGTCCTTCTGTTGGAGATCTGCCAGTCTTGTTTAGTTTAGTTTAGTTCTAAACAAAGAGTCAGCTGTGATAGATTAGCAAACATGTGGTAAATGAACAGCTGTATAGGAAGACAAGTTTACCACCAACAATGAATAATTTCATCTACTGTATTACTTGCAGGCAAGAGATATTTGAAGGAAGGTGCCATGAATGTAGCATGAAATAGTATGATATCAAAAAGTATGAACAGCCTTGTTGCTGTCATTCACCTCTACAATCTTCAGAACTTGGGTTATAAAATAATAGTAAAAAGAATAACACATAAATACTGCTTTTTAAATTCAAGCAATTTTTAAAGGCTGGTTTTGAGTAAACTTGTATAGACACATGCCCACTGTATGTGTGTGGAACACTGTCCATCTCTTCATATTTTGTGCCAAGCTCCACCTTTTTGTAGTGTAGGGTAGGCTGATGGTATCTTGTATCAAAATTTAAGTGAAAGTCATGTTACTTCCAAGTAGGCCTGTAGTCAAGATTGCCTGTGTCGAGTCCAAGACTTGTTGAGGAGTATCAAGTCCAGAGTTTTAAGTGGACTGAATCCCAAGAACAAGTAAAACTGCCTTAAATAGTTTATTATGACTTTAGTGCAAACCTGTGCATAACTAGTCACACTGAACTTTTATGTAATAAATTGCATTTGTAATCCATCTACATTTTGAATCAACCGAGTCTCTGGTTTTGACATTTTTTGACTGGCTTAATAAAGGACAACAAACCAAACCTGTATGTTAAATACATCCATTTTCTTTAGGTTTTTAAGGCTGAATAATGAAACTAGTCTCATGTTCATAAGCTATTTTGTTTCTAGTTTCTATCCCCCTCAGTGGGCAGAGATGAATAGATAAAGTAGCATCACACAAGGCTTCTTTTCCCACTCTACCTTTATGAGAGCTGTTCCTTTTTTATTAACAAGTTACACAAGGAAAGAGACCAGGCCCACTGACACAAACACAGGAAACTGTTGAAGATCTGTGACCAAAATACTCCAGTCATGCGGGCAGTTAGTTTAAAAACAGATGCAGTGCTTGCACCTCACACACAAACATATAACACACACACAGACATACAGAGACAAAGCAGATCTAATTATTTACATACAACTGCACTTAGCCTGTGTAGTCTATGTGTGTGTATATGATAATTTGAATGAAAGTCAACACTCTTTGGACTAGGTTTTAATTTATTTTTCTTCATTTGAAAATGATTTGGGGGAAACAAACTGAGTGCAACAATGATATCCTTCTAGCATAATTTGACTTACATTCTTCTATCCTGCATTTCTTCAGTGTAGTTGAATTGTCTTTAATTTTCAGATCTCTCTGGTGTTGCACCCAGAAGATACAAATTTAAAAGTACACTTAAGCTAAAATTAATGTAATGTCAAGGTGATGTTGACGTTATTTTAAAAAAACTTACCATAATATGGTTGCATTAAATCAGGTGAAAGTTTTCATAAAACCTACTTTATTAAGCTCTGTAAGATTTTTTCTATAGTTGTAATTAGTTATGATTTTAATGTAAATTTTAATAGTGAAATTGCAACTGACAAATAATAACTGATATAATTTAGTCTTGCTTAAAGAACTTAATCTGTGTCCTGAAAACCAGACCTTGTTGTATCAGACATACCCTCAAAGTAAAGAAGGCGGATCATGATTCCTGGAACTATCCGTCTTTCAGAACATGGCTTTTCTTTCTTCTCTGCTTTATGTAATATGACATTCTGCCTCATAGGCATACTCAGTTAAAGGTTTGACTGTTGAAGATGCTTGCAGGGATTGATGCTAACATATTCCACACCCATCACTTCTCAGAGAATTTCTCTCAGAGTCTATGAACAGCCCAAATCTTTAAAATGTATTATTGTATTTTTATTCTTACAAAATTATAACCTTGTTTCCAAATAATTTGGGGAGGTTGTGCAAAATGTCAACAGTAGTGTGAAGAATCAAAATGTAACATAGCTTTTAATTGTTTAGTGACTGAACAATTGTGTGTTTTATTTCATAGTTCAGATGTATTCGCTGTTATAAAAGTTGGAAAATATTTCTGTGTTCTATGATTAAGCATGTCTAAACTCTAGACTAGTAGATATTGGTCATCAATGATGACTGGAATGCTAATGTAAGTGAAAGACATTATCAAGAACATATGTTTAGTTGTTTAGTATAAATGTAAAAGCAGTTACATTATTTAAATAGTAAAATTGTTTCAAACATTTGAAATAATATTAATATTTTGATTCTACAAATCAATGTAGCTGTGTCAGGGCTGCAGCTATCTAATATTTTAGTCATTGAGTATTCTACTGAAAATTCCTTCAAGTAATCGGATAAAACATGTCTTTGCTTGGTTAAAGAGCAGTTATAAATACACAAAAGAAAATAAGACATTTTACCTAATAAATAACAACCAATTGGTTTCCTTTTTTGCATGTTTAATTTCTTAAATTAAAAAAAAAATTTTTTTAAGTATTGAATTAATTATGATATTAATTTAAAACTGTTCTACATATGCCTGAAATTAGACATGGCTTATGAGAACTTCAAGCCCTGAATAAAACATTGACTTTACTCACACATCCAAAGTCAGAAAGCGGTCTTGTCCTCTTTAAAATGGTCTGTACACCAAAGGAAACAGAACTTTACTATTTGATACAGGACAGTGCACAGTCTTTTTCATGCTGGTCATCAGCACGTACTTGGCAACTAGTCACCTAATTGAGAGGCTGATATGTATGTCATATGAACTCACCTCAACATACCTTTTACAATCATTTAGCCCGCCACGGGCAGTGCTGAAATCACTATGGCAAACAGTCAGAGGTGAAATTAGTTTTGTATTTTCTCTGCTTTCCCTGCCTCCGCCGTGACGCTCCTTCTCTCACTCACTGAACGCGTGCTGTCCACTGCTCTAGTGATGGGTCGGTCGCGAACGATCCGGCTCTAAGAGCCGGCTTTTTGAAGTGAACGACCGGAGGCGGCTCCTGAGAGTGAGCAGATTCTTTTTTTTGCCGCACGTGATTGGTCTAGATGTGTGGCAGCGTCTGTGTGTCTACTCTACACTGAGCGGAGCGGGGAGGGGTGTGGTTACAGACACACGTAGTGACGCACAGTGAGCACAGAACAGGAGGGAGAGTCTCCCGCGAGAGAACTTTAGACAGACTACACACTGGACAGGTGAGGAACATGAGTGACAGGAAACGAAGCGTAGTTTGGACGCATTTTAACGTGATAAGACGGTTCAAAGGCAGAGTGTACAGTTTGCAACATGAACATTTCATATCGTGTAGTTGCAAATTTACAAATAATATACATATTTACAGATTGGACCTGTTTGTTTATTTGAGATGCTCCTTTGTTTTTGTATTTCATAATTTATTTTTTATAAATGAAGCCATATTTGATACAATGTATGTTTTTATACTAGTAATTCATTTTACACATAATTTAATAATATAATAAAAAATACAATTAAATTTAAAATATTTAAAAAATAATAAAATTCATTTAAGCAACCAAATCTAAGGAGCCACTTGGGAGCCGAAAGAGCCGGAATTCCCATCACTACACTGCTCGCCCACACTAAACACTGATTGGCTGACTGTCAGACTCTTTGCAGAGATCAGGCCAATCAGAAGCCTTTGTTTTGCACGCGCTTCATTAATATGCACAGAGGAGCGCCTTACCACAGCAAGTCCGACCTTTCTCTCTTTCTTGTCTGTCACACACGCGGTTTTTTTCGCCTGTGTGCGTGTTTTTGTGGCCCTTGGCCGTTCGTATTAGATTTCGGGAGACAATATAATTTGATATGAGAATAGAAGCTATATAATAGATATAGAACAGATAATAGAATACGAGGCTATTAAAAAAAGATCCGGAGCTATAGCCCCGTAGCCTAAGAATGGCCCTGATTTCCGGTTCTTCCTTCTTCCTTTGCGTGGGTGACATAAGCGCGTTCCCCATTAGGCCAAGTAAAAAAAAAGAATTGGTGATCATCCCCGCCCGACCCTCTAAAAAGCACCCGATCTTTTTTTTTTTTTTTACACAAAAAAAGCGCCAAACACTTTAGTCTGGCCTAGAATCATTCAAATTTCGCATGCTTCCAATGACCTGATCCCAAATCAATTCTGCACATGTGCAGTACACTTCGCTGTCAATACGAACGGCCGGTCGTTTTTGTGTCTTCTGGGGAGATGTTCCGTACTTCAGTTGAATTTGTAAATCACTCAAGAAGAACATGATCTATGTTTAACATGGTTTATTTAAGTTTTCAACATCTTTTTAATATTCGCTACATACTGTAGCGTCGGGGAAGAGAGTAAAGAAAAAAGATGAGACATTTGCTTACTGAATGCTCTTTTACTGCTCTTTTAGTAAAAAGGAAAGTGCAGTTGCAAACGCTCACTGCTTTACAACACGAAAGTTCGACCACACTAATTAAATGGACTAAAACACACATTAACGGTAACTTAACTAAAACACACTAAAATAACTCATAGAGACTAGACTACAACTAACAATCATTACACATACAAAAATCCCCTCTTAAAGACCCCAAATAATAACAAAATAGACCCCATAAACACACAAGAGAACTTTATGCAAATACCGTACGACACGCAGCCATCTGATTGGCCGACACCCCCAAGAGCCGCCACAATACTTTTCTATCATCAAAAAAAAAAAAAAAAAAACACCTCCCCCCCGACCCAAAATTTTGGTGGAAAAGGATGATCACCAATTTTTTTTTACTTGGCCTTAGTGAGAAATACCCTGCTTTGAACCTCACAATTAAATAAACAATTTATCGAGGCAGATAAAATTCCTCAATCATTTTTTGTAATCAAGAAACCGTAATTACTCCTGAATCATTTCAAAACCTCTAGTAGCAGACCTTGCAAGTGAATGATGGCTGGCTGAATCATTGCTATAATTTTAAGTTGTCCAAATCTGAGAAGGTTTCTTAAACTTTACACTCACATCTAAGGTCTAAAAGATTACTTACTACTCCAAGTAAAAAAAAAAGTTGGAAAAAGCAAGTAAAAATATAGTGTTTTTTGCATTTATTTTTAACTTTTATTTCATTGGAGATGGTATGAATCCAAATTTATTTCATGTTTTGTCCTGTCATCTTCATTTAATTTGTTGATATACATGTTGTTGTGCATTCCAAAAAAAGTTGGGACTGTAAAACGTACCATTTTGCAATGCTGGCGTTCCTTTTCACAACACTTAAAATATATTATTGCAGGATACAAAAGTGATGAAGTGCTTCAGGTGTTATTTGTACAATTTTTTCAGTAAACACATCTTAAGGTGTGCAACAGTATGTCATTGTCCCATTTATCATTTCAAAATTCTCCACACATTCTTGGGGACAGGTCAGGACAGTAGGCAGGTCAGTCCATTAACCATACCCTCTTCTTCTGCATACATGCTTTTAACTATGTGTGCAACATATGGTTTTGCATTGCCTTGTTATGCATGGGCGTCCCTAGACAAGATATGACATGACCCCATATCATGACATACCCTGGCTTTTGGACTTGTTGCTGATAACCGTCTGAATGGTCCTTTTTATCTTTGGTCCAGAGCACATTGCATCCATTTCTTCCAAAAAAGATTTGCAATATGGATTTGTCTGAATACAGTACACATTTCTTTTGTGCAGTGTCCATTCTACATGTTTCTGAGCTTGGTGAAGTTGACTCCACTTCTGGACATGATTAGCATAAGGCTTCATTTTTGCACAATAAAGTTTTAAGTGGCATTTATTAATGTAACTTCATATTGTAGTGCTTGATAGAGGTTTGCCAGAGTAATTCCATGCCTGTGTGGCTATCAGCTACTGATGAATGACCGTTACTGATACAGTGCCTTCTCAGGGTGTTCAGCTTAAGCTTGCACCCTTGCCCTTTATGCACTGAAATTCCTCCAGATTATTTGAATTATTTAATGATATTATGCTCTGTACAGGGAGAAATATGCAAATCCCAGCCAATCTTTTGTTGAGGAACATTGTTCCGAAACATTTAAGTAATTTTCTCATGCGTATGGTGACAAACATATTATTCTCTGCCCATGCTTGCTCCTCAAAGACTCAATCTTTTGTGGATACAGCTTTTATACCGAATCATGAATATACTTATCTGTTGACATTATCTGTTTGAAACCACATAATTCTTTTGTTTTTTAGCTCATTACTAGCCCTAAATTGTCCCATCACCACTTATTTGAAATGTGTTGCAGGTCTAAAATTTAGGAATGGATGTACAAAACGGATTCCAAAAAAATTTGTTTAGTGTCCCAACTTTTTTGGAATCCGGTTTGTATATTAACAAATAAAATGAAGTTGACAAGCATAAATAACATGAATTTCTTGGGTTCATACTGTCTGCAATTAAATGGAATTGACAGTGGAGATGATTGGACATTGATGGTGGGTTGATATGGCTTTTTAACTTGAGAATTATAACTGAACAAATATTTATTGTAATGGCATAAACCAGCACAACCAGAGTTATTTGGTGCGATGTGGCCTCTAATGGGGATTTGGATACATTTGAGCAGCTGCTTAACAGCTGAAGTCTTATATGAAGAAAGAATGGGAAGTAATACTTTATAATAACTTTCATTAATAGCTCATTAATTAATGATTAATAACTGTGAACAAATCATTAGTTCATGAGAATTTCATTAACATATGATTTACTAATGATTTACTAATGATTTATTAACATTTGCAAAAATGAATACAATCATTAGTAACTACATGAACTGTCATTTATAAACATTTGTTCATGTTCAAATTCTCATGAACTAATGATTTGTTCACAGTTATTAATCATTAGTTAATGACTTATTAATGAAAGTTATTATAAAGTGTTACCGAATGGGAAAACATTTCACTTTCAGAGCTACAGCTACAGTAAAATCTACCATGAGAACTGGGCGATATCTACCTACATGATAAGGTTTATGATATTATTAACTTTGTAACCCAAAATCATTGTGAGGTTGCCTTCACCTGCTGAAATGTTTTGATTTGTTGTAACTGCAAAGTACATTTCTACATGCCAGTACAATGCTACCTTAAAATGTACCTTTAATGTACTAACCAATTATTCAAATCCCAACATGCTTTCACAAATAACATGTGAATCTTACTGCTGAAATTGAATGTGTTGAAACACATTATTATCACTGGGATGTAAGTGAGGATTTGCGGTCATGGATGGTCTTCCAGTTTGTATACAATAGCATTTAATCAACCCAAGAAGAGGTAGCCTCTAACAAACTAAATACACCCACGTTTTTGTCTAACTGGTAAGCACAGTGTATACCAAGCTTCTGCAATGTCACAACATTTATTTTTGTTCTGAGATGCATTAAGGTTTCCCTAAGATCTTGTATTGATGATGGGAGATTTGGACCACTGCGCAGTCTTCTCCAGCACATCCCAAAGATTCTCAGTGGAGTTCAGGTCTTTACTCTGTGGTGGACACTCCATGTGTAAAAATGTCTCATGCTCCCTGAATCACTTTTTCACAATTTGAGTCTGCTGAATCCTGGTATTGTCATCTTGGAATATGCCCGTGCCATCAGGGAAGAAAAAATCCATTGATGGAATAACCTGGTCCGTCATTATATTCAGGTAGTCAGCTGACCTCATTCTTTGAGCACATAACATTGCCGAACCTCAACCTGACCAACTGCAGCAACCCCATATCATAGCACTGCCCCCATAGGCTTGTATGGTAGGCACTAGGCATTATGGGTACATCACTTCAGCCGCCTCTCTTCTAACCCTGATGTGTCCATCACTCTGGAACAGGATAAATCTGGACTCATCAGACCACATGACTTTCTTCCATTGCTCCAGAGCAAACTGAATAAGTGATAAGTGGTTTTCTTAAGGTTACACAGCTGTTTAGTCCCAATCCATTGAGTTCCCTTCACATTGTGTGTGTGGAAATGCTCCTACTTTCACTATCAAACATATCCTTAAGTTCCACTGCTGTTTTTCTATGATTTGATTTCACCAAACGTTGAAGTGATTGCTGATCACAATCATTCAAGATTTTTGACCACATTCCTTCATTGAAGATGACGTTTCTCTCGCTGTAATTCCACTTTTTAATTATGCGTTAGACAGTTCTTAACACCATTTTAGTAGTTTCAGCATCTCCTTTGATGTTTTCTCTGCTTGATGCCAATAATTTGACCTTCTGAAACAGATTAACATCTTTTCCACGACCACAGGAAGCGTCTATCCACATGTTCTTTTAAACAAATGAGAAGCTACTCACTCCATCAGTTAGTGGTTAAATACTGTACATTGTTTTCATCTTAAACATAATCACCCATGCAGTAATTATCCAATGGGAGACTGTTACCTATTTGATTACCGGTAGTTAAATTTAGGTGGTCACCTTTTTTTTGGCCCAGCAGTGTATATAGCACATGCTTCTGTGTAAGGGTATGTCTCTGAGCCTAGAAGTGCCATTTGCACAGGACGCATGCTACAATAGATTTTCTGATAAAAAAAAAAAGGAATAGTTGAATCTCTGTATTGAACAACTGAATCTGATTCTAGTGTCAAAGTCCTGAGTAGAGACAACCTCAAAAGGCCTCAGTGTACTAGTCAGTGTACTTCTACTGGTGATGAAGTTTGAGAGGGTTGTGTGAAACTGAAAGCACCTTCACAAGCGTACAAACTCACATACTTTCTGCGATTTCATTTTCACTGTTTGTGCTCCAGTACAGAAGGTGGGGCTGTGACATTACAGGAAGAAGATTCTATCACAGTTCTATCTATAGCACTATGTGAGTTGGAAACATATAAACAAATCCTAGAAAAGGAGGAGGAAGAACTGCTCTGTGCTTCTCTGTCTTTACAAAGAGGAGGAGAAAACTGAAATACACAGCTGGCACACAAGCCCTTTAAATAGATCAGGGGTTGAGGATGACAAGAATGATAGGTTTACTCTGAGGTACATTGATAAGGAGACACTTTTCTTACTTCAGAATATCTGCAATTCGGTTTGAGACTTTACTGCATCTTCATGCCTCCTCTTGTAATGGCCAGTTACAGGCTATATCACATAGTGTTTTGGTCCATAGAATTTTCTCATCTGGCATGTGTACAACTCAGCGACCGAAGCCTCTGCACAGTGTCTGAGGTTGTTCACTTTCTCTGCAATTCCATCATATTGTTCACCATAGCCAGCCGTTGTCTCCTCAATAAGTATGCTGAGACCTTTAGACACCATTGCACTCAAGTATCTACTACATTTTTAAACAGCACTCGCAATTTGTTAACATTCCCTTAGCCACAGCAGTACCTGCAGCATCTCTTCTGATCAAGTACAGCCACAGCTATCTAGATCAAATACACTGGATAAAAGCAAACAATTGAGTAATTATACTGAATATACTTAACAATGACATCTTAAACAAATTTGTGTGTTTATAGCAGGATAGCAGGGGGTGGTAATATCAACCTAATTTTACCATGCTAATTCCAACGCAAAGTAGAGGATGTTAAGTTAAGAGTTTGAAGTTATGCAAATTAGGAGCAAAAGCAGTGTGGAGATTACTAAGGGGAATCAAGTAAGGTGCTATGTGTTTTATTTGTCATGTCATGTCACACGCCGTCATCGCTTCGTGATGGTAGGCTGCACAGACGAGTCACTTCTCTCCAATGTCATCTGTCTCTGGTTGCTTGTAGCAGGCTAGCACCTGATAATCCAGTCCACGTCTTGATGTTATCCATCCAGGTTATTCTTGGTCTTCCACGTCTTCTGACTCCCTCCACAAGTCCAGTCATAACACTTCCTTCAATGCTCTCATGTGCTGGCTCATCACATGACCGAAGTAACGTAACTTGCGGGATTTAAAGTGCATCAGTAACTCCTTTTGAGTTCTAGCATCTCATATACTTGCTCAGTGGTCATCATCTTCATCCATGTTTTATCTGCACTACCCCAAAACAGTTCTGCCCTGGAGGAGAAACTGATCCTCACTGTTTCTGACTTCCTAGTATTTGTTGATGTATTGTCACACCTATATCAAGATGCTCAATAAATTGCTAAGTTTGACTTGTGAAAATATCTTTTCATACACTATTTCTTCATGTAAAAAAATGAAGTAATGATTAGCCAAACCAGGATAGTACACTTGGCATCAGTGAAATCATGGCAATCAAAGGTTAGAAATAGAAACAATACTTCGAGTACATGTTATTAAGTATATTTAAGTACAATAAAAGTTTCCCCTGAATGTACTTTTATTTAGCAAGTACACTCTCAGAAATAAAGGTACGTGAGGGTACAAAATCTGTACTTTGAAGAACAAAACTGTACCCCATCAGTAGCTGTACCTCCAAAGATACTTGTTCGAACTTGCATTGTACTATTTTGTACCTGTGTACAAACTTAGAAAAGTACATGAATGTACTTATGAACGCTTCACTCTTTTTAAGATGTATCATTTCTATTGACAACAAGTCAAGTAAAACAACAACAGATGCTTCTATGAAACATGTAATGTTAAATTGTTTGGTTTAATTTACCAGAAGCAGATCTTCTCCTATTTTTTTATTTTGTACATTGAGGGCAGGGGTCTACATATGTGTAGAGGCAAATAATTTTTTACTTCACATGGACAGCTGTAATGTCAATGAACAGTGTTTTCACATGAATTGTTAACATTTTCATGTTTTCATTTATAATATATTGTGGTGGCTCTTGGGGGTGTCGGCCAATCAGGTGGCTGCGCATCGCACGGTATTTGCATAAAGTTCTATTGTGTGTTTATGGGGTCTATTTTGTAATTATTTGGGGTCTTTAAGAGGGGATTTTTGTATGTGTAATGATTGCTAGTTGTAGTCTAGTCTCTATGAGTTATTTTTAGTGTGTTTTAGTTAGTTACCGTCAATGTGTGTTTTAGTCCATTCAGTTAGTCTGGTTGTGCTTTCACATTGTAAAGCAGTGAGCGTTTGCTACTGCACTTTCCTATTTACTAAAAGAGCATTCAGTAACAAATGTCTTGTCTTTTTCCTTTACTCTCTTCCCCGATGCTATAATATTTATATTTATTCCAATGGCTGAAACTTTTAATAAACTACAATAATAATAAAAAAAAACCTTCTCCCTGTTTAATTTTTTAAAGGTACAAAAGTGTCACCTGAAAGAACAGAAAGAAGGAACAAATCTGTCATATTTATGGTACAGTTGATTTTGTCACTGTGGCTAACGGTGTCACTGTTTTAGTTGACATGGTATTTATACTGTCTAAACAAGGAAGAAAGACAAGAAAGTCCACT